>JAZHPH010000238.1:0-108975 GCA_037356405.1 Nasonia oneida | reverse complement strand
TATATATATATATATATATATATATATATATATATATCACTGTACACGATTTTTCAGGATATTCGCGAGATTTCACGAGAATTTTTGTAAATAATTAGATCGTGCGCCGCACGACTAGGTTATGTAATAATATGGCAACCGTGACCCTATCCTCAAATTTCACAAGGAACAAAATGAACCACATTACGTTCCGATTGAACCAAAAATATACATTTGCATATTAGTTTCATGTTAGTGAAGTTTAATTGTTGATATCTGGGCTATTCAGCTGTCATTTCGTATTGAAAAAAATTTTCCTTACTTCATAAGCCTCTCCTCATTCAAATACAATTAATCCGGGTCCTTCATATATGAAAGACAAAATGTAAAAGTTAATTTCAAAAATCCTTATTTTTTCCGGTGAAAGTCCTTAAAAATTTGAAAAATATCCATTCCTATTATTTTTTTTTTTATGAATTTGAACGAAAAATCGCAATATTTCACTAGACATTTTTATTAGTATATTGCGGATGATACCAACATTGGAGTCTCCAGGCTTCAAAATCTCGAATGTCGATTTTTTCGCATTGATACGCAAAGGCAAAAATACTACTTTTAGAGATTCCATAATTGTAGAACTTGCAAATTTATTGTTTAATAACAACGGTGCGAAATGCTGCTAATGCAAAATTGTGCGTAGAAAACTAATTTGACAGAGCTGTAAATCTTAAAGAGATAAACAGACCTGAAAATGTCAAAAAAATGAAGTTAAATTGTTTGTGTTTATATTCATCTTAAATTGTTGTAAGAAATAATTAAATGGTGCTATATATTCAGGTACGGCGTAGAAGACAATATACATGTATAAATATATATGGTAGATATACAATTATAGCATGTCTGCAAAGGCTGAAATTCATCATTCTTATCTTTGAACTCATCTCAGGCTTACTTTGGTTCTGGGCATCAAAAAGCAATTAAACATATGTAGGTCTGCTTAAAAACACGTTATGTTATGAAGTTAAAATTAAGTTGTGAAGCCAATGTGGAGATTTAAAACTAAATTTTATTTAAAAAAGTTGTTTAGAATGTAACATTAAAAAATTGATATTATGTTAATTTCTAGACAACTTTATTAAATAACATTTATTATCACATCTTCACATTGACTGCATAACTGCATGTTTTTTAAGCAAATCTAGAAACGTAGAAGTGCTCCTGGATGTCAAGAACTAAAGTAAGCCTGTGGTGTATTATGAAAAAATGAGAATAATGAATTTTGGCCTTCGCAGGCATATTATAATATATATACCATATACGAAAATTATTTTGTTTTCCACAGTGTTCCTGAATACAAAATATAGCACTATTTAATTCTATTTTTAAACAATTTAAGATGAATAAAAAATATATTTGTCATGTTTTGACAGTTTAAAATGTATCCATCTCCTTAAGATTGTTTAACTACAAGCATTTTAAGTGAAAAATGTCATATTGTTTACTGCATTTTTTTTCGAGTAGCTTCATGAAATGTTGTCGAATTTTTCCAATGTAGGTTGTTCGTTATAAAGTTACCTAGAAAAAAGTCAGTCATAGCTACTCTAATTACAATGGTTTGTTTACAGTATGGCCTTGAAGTAGGAACTCTAATTGCGCAAGTACAATTGAAAGCCACATTGTAAACAAAGTATCGCAAGCACCCATTAACTTTCACGTAAATAATGTAATGACGAACAACCTATAATAACAAAATGTTAATTACGACAATATTTAATGAAGCTACTGGAAAACGAGACAAACAATGCAGTAAACTGTATGAATTTTTTCACTTCAAATGCTTGTAGTGAAATAACCTTAAGATCTGCAGCTCTGGGATGTGAAAATTCTTGATCTGCACACAAATTTGAATTACATTGTTGTTAGTAAAAAAAGAGCGTTACATTTTTTCTGTTCCGAATCAATGCGAGACAACCGACATTGGAGGTTTGACGGTCTAGAGACTCTATTAATGGTATCTCGAACCGAGAATATCGTAGTTCTCGACAAAACGATTTAGATTCAATATTATATAGTTTATCAAGTTCCGCATATCCGAGGTTTTAAAATAATTTCATAATTTATAATTTTATAATTTATACGTATGTTTGTTAGTATTTTTTTATAGAAAATCTTCAAAAAGGTATTCTCATCTTATATAAATTATTTTATGTTATTTTTAATTTGATAAAACATGACTTTATTTCGAAATTTTATATGTAAACATTATTCGATAAAAGAATAATTCACTTCATAATTATGTTTCTGTATTTATGAATATTAAAATAGAACATTATGCAATTAGTGAACAAAAAGATGATTCTCGCACTAGTCAAGTTTGTTGCAAAAATATATGCAACGCGAGCACGTGTTGCATATAATATTTTTTCTAACAAACTCCGCAAAATTCCCTTCGTTAAAAAAAGGAATTAAAAATACAATAAACTAAAAATCTATAAATAAATTAAAACGAAAGAAATTTAAAAAATAAAAGCTAACTAGAAAGATTAAAAATGAGAAAAAAAATTATAAATCAAGATAACTACAAAGAAATTTAAAAAAACAGATAACGTGACAAACAAAATTAAAATTAAAAATAAATAAATCAATCAACCATAAATTAAAATATTAAACTCAAACTAAGAAAATTATAATGTTGTAAAGATTGCATAATTTTAAAAGATTTACTCTTGAAGAAATATACAACAAGGGAATATTCTATTTTGCGCGCAAGTGCGGGAATATACTATTTTGCACACTCATTTGCAGTTTTCTAAACCTACATTACGATACGAGTGCGTAAACATAATGAGCGAGTGTGGGTACATCTACACAATGCACGTGAATCGTATATTATTAATTATTCTACCTCTTACGCGGCACAGCATTAAATTTTGCGTACGCATTTGCCTGTAATGTTCCACTATCGCATACGCTGAAAAGAGTCAGTGTAGAAGTAGCTGAGCGTGCGTGAATGTATAAGAGTATGCGCGCGCACACTGTTATACATTCCCGCGCGCTCAGCTACTTTCCCGCACGCTCTTGTATGCGTGTGAAAAATGGCACATTGCCAATGCAAAGGCGTTCGCGAAATCGAACTTTGCGCACGTGTAGGAAAAGTTCTATTATATTAACAGATAATGAAAATATTTCTTTTTAATGTATATAATATAAGTAACAGAGACAGACTATGTTTCGACAACCTTCAAAGGCTTACAGCTTACCAAAAATTGTGTGACTGTTCGCGAATATGAGAAACTAGTATTTATTAATTTTTATTTTGAGATGTGCCTAATTGAAACAATTAATTTAATCAACGCGAGACGCGTCATTATCCGGCGATCAAAATACAAGAGAAAGAAGTTATAAGTTATGACAAATATTAATTTCTATATATTTTGAGCTAAATAAGTCCTTGTCGTGTCCAATATTTACTAAGTTTACATTTACATATATTGTTTTTTCAATAAAATTAAAAAAAAAGTGTAGTAGATTTTTTTAATGTTTAAATCAAGTTTATGATGCAAAAGAGTTATCATTTCTATAAGTACGTTGATCAGTGAAATTTCATGACTGTAGATTCAATATTCATCGATTTAAAAAATTACAAATTTAATACTTTCCTACACTGTGAGATTACATAAAACAATTGTACTAAATGACAATTGATCAACACGGTATTTTTGTCGAATTTCAGTAAAATAGCTTAATTGTTGGTTTTATCATGTTTGCGTTCTCACAATCGCGACCATTAGTGAAGAAGAGTGCCGACTGGCACCACTTTGACTGATATTAGCGATGTGTGAGGAAATAGTTACAAAAGCGTTGATCAGTAAAATTTGAGTGCTGATTAGCACCATATTTTGCTAATCTTCACATTTTATGACTGATGACTTAACATGAGTGCGAATAAACGCAAAAGTTTGTTAGTAATACGAGCGACATTTGAAATGAGTTTAGATTGAAAATAGTTTAAACGTAACAAGCAAAAATATAATATATTAAATATGTATAAATTGTCTGTAGATTGGCGGATTCGGATATTTGAAGTTAACTGAAGAAATGTTAGTGTAAACTTAGTAAATATAAGTGAAGACACATATTCGGTATAGTTCCAATATTTATTTGGAATTTATAGTTGAATTTTTTTATTTCATTTTGTAAAAACTATTTTTACATTTATCCAGAACGGAAACAAATGAAGTACAACTTGATTCAGAATCATAGAATTGTTAGATTTTGCCCACGAGATAAAGTCCTTTTTCTTAGCGTTGTGCATTTTTTTTAATAATAAAAAATTTACACTGTTGATGCATACATCTATTGATCAAATGAAATAAGATATAGTGTACAAAAATAAGATTAATTCAAATACATTAAACAATTTTGTAAAATAATAGAAAAACAGCTACATCGTTTTCCATGTTTATTATGGTAGTTACTGTCGTGACCATACGTGAAAGCAAGTGCTGACTGGCACCTCTTTTACTGATGTTTGCGATTGACGGTGTTCATACATAAGCTATCTTATTTAAAATTCTCATTCTAAAAGATCAGTGGTCTCAATCTATCAATAATTGTTTGTGAGAAAAGTTTGTAATATATTTTCCTGTATGTCTAGGTGTACGAGAAATGCTGCATTCATTGACATCGTAGTCTACTGCATGCACCAGAGTATAAGTAAAAATATTGGTGTCGTTGGTATCTGAGCTATCGCAATCTTGGAGTTGGAAGAAAGCTTTATCAAGACTCCACCAGTACTGCTCTATTGATGGATGAGTGTTTTTATCAGGTGAGATCAGTGAGTTGCATAATTATTTGTGAGTATGAGTTTTTAATATGTTTTTTTTGTTTTCTAGTATTTAAATAATACTACAACTGTTCATGTCATGGTCTGCTGGATGGAGAGCCGTAGGATTAAGGGCATTGGCCATATACTTGATCATCGATAACTCTGGATCTTCGTTAGTGTATAGCTTTAAGGTACAATATGTTCTATATAATTTAAATATATTTCATGTAATTGATGTAATTTTTATTTTTGCAGATGCAGTGCTTATAAGATTCAGGTTATACGTATATAAAATCATGCATTAAGTGCATAAATGGTTTTACTTGAAATATTATTTACACAGAGTTTTTTTTTGGTTTTAATTTTATTCTTTTTTTTTAGGTAAAGAAGATGAAATATAGTGGCGAGCAGTTGCAGTAAAGAATAATATTTTCAAGAGGATATTATTACTTTTGAAATCAGAAGATTTTTATTAATTAGTGCAGTCAAGAGTTGATTTAGTATTGCAGGTTAATTTAGAAAATTGATTGTTTAGAGTATAGCGTTTGTTTAGAGGGACGTGCCAGGCTTCCCAGAGCCTATCTTCAATCTGTTATTTCCAATATTATTTAGTTTAGGTCTTCTAGTTGAGTACAATATATGTATCTTAGTAATACAAGAGATCAAAGTTTTATGATTTCTTTGCTAATTATCCAGTGCAAGCAATGAATTGTCAATTAGATATTATCGGAACACTGCATTTTAATAACTTATTAAAAAGATGCATATTTCTAGTAAGGAATACCCATGCAATATCAACTTTTTATTGCAAAAATGTCTTTCTTTTTATGCAAACTAACTCTATAAATCTGTTGGTGGTGAGCGTTGCACATAAACATATTGTTGTTAGGCATATAGTGGTATTTAAATCATATTTTAGCATTATAGACTGCTAAATTGATTTTTAGCATAGAGGCTTATGCTTGTGATATTACGGCACTTGTACAAGTACTTTGGGACTAAAAAAATATATCTCCAGTAATTTTTTGGTCAGGATCCGGATGATCAAACCCTATCAAATCCTGATTTTAAGGTTTAAATGGCTTATAGGGTACGTATAACATATATATATATATATATATATATATATATATATATATATATATATACAGGGTGACCCAATTTAAACGGGCACCGGTAATATCTCGTCAGGGACAGCCTTAATCGAAAAAATGGTAGAGACCAAAGTTGTAGGATATCCAGGGGGACGTCAGATGGTGACCTTGAATTTGACCTTGAGATCGATTTTCAAGGTCATTTGAAGGTCAACTTTAATTTTTTAAATAGGAACCCTATTTTTTTATTGCGGGAATGGAAAGAGCGAAAAATTTTACGTTCAGAATGGTATTTTTGGTTGCGGTACCAAAGGTCATCAAAAGAATGGTAGAGACATAAATTGTACGATATCGAGGGGGTGCGTAACTGCGACCTCGAATTTGACCTGTCCTTAAAGGTCATTTCAAGGTCAAATTGATTTTTTCTTTTTTCAAACAGTTCCCATATTTTCGACTCCGGGTTCTGAAAGCCCGTGAAATTTTGCGTTTTAAAACAAAGTCGTCTACTTAACATCGAAGAAGGGAATTTTAACATCTAGCGTACCATTTCCTGCGTTTCGTCATCATTATAAAAACTTGATGTCCAGGACCCACGACGAGGACGTAGCAGGGTGGATTTTCAGGTCCCATTTTTATCCTACCGATGAAGGCAAGACGTGAAGGTACCGGCCGATGAAGGTAATAATCATAGCCCGGCCGATGAAGGCAGAAATCTTAGCACGGCCGAAAAAAAATCATGTAAAAAATAGAATTTAATCTTTATCTAATTAAGTGTTCAAAAATCTCTCCATTATTTCTAATACATAGTTCAATTCTTCGTTCAAAACTTTCAATAGTCGACAAAAGCACATGCCTTGGTATCTCTCTGCAAGCATTAATGATTCATTCCATCATATTTTCTCTTGTAGTAGGGGCGTTCGCATACACGCTGTTTTTCAAAAAGCCCCATAAATAAAAGTCAGGGCTCGTGAGATCTGGGGATCGGGGGGGGGGGGGGGGGGGGAGCCATTCAACATGATCTTCACCACGTCCAATATCTATCCATCGATTACGGTATGTTTGATTTAAAAATTCTTGAACATCTAAACTTCTATGAGCAGGTGCAGCATCATGTTGAAGCCACATGCGCAATCTTGTCTGTATATCAACATCTTCTAACAGATTTGGTAATTCATATGTCAGAAAATGGAGGTATCTATCTCCGTTAACATTACCGTAAAAAAAATAAGGCCCAATTAGATAGCCATCAACAATACCACACCATACTATAAGACTCCATTAATGTTGGTGATCGACTGCACGGGTCCAATGAGGATTTACAATCGACCAATAGTGGGAATTGTCTAATTCTATTGTCTTCTATTGTCTAACTCTATTCTATTTGTCTAATTGAAATGTGAGGATCTAAATGAATCATAGCAAGCACTACCAGGACTCGTGGGTCATTTCTCTCGATCGCTATAACTCTACGACGTTGTCGCGGTCTTGGAGGTCCTCGCCTCTCTCGCTGTTCAATCCTCTGAATCGTACTTCGAGATGGATGGTGAATTCTGTTGGGGAAACGCCTCCGATATAATTGTGCTGTTGTATTATAATTTCTTTCACACTCTCTCAAAATCAATAAGATATCCACAATTTCGCTTCGGTTATAGTCCGGCATATTTACTCACATTATAAACATTAAAAAAATAATAGAAAAATGACTCATATCACATACTCTTATTTATCAAATTAGTATTTGAAGTCTATAGGTATGTAGATAAAATTAAAAATTCTTCTTCGTTGCCAGAACTTATACTGTTTTCTATAAAAAAAAGTAAATAAAAAAACTACTTTAACAATTATTTAAATGCAAATAGCAATTATGACTTTTTTATTACAAAATGATTTGTTGATAAGTAAAGTTTTATGTAATAGATATTAAATAATAATAATTCCAAAAGTGTTAAAAGTAAATTTTAATAAATAAAGTTATAAAACAGTTAAAATTGTATTTTAGTAAAACTAGATTTCGTATTTTAGTAAAAGATTTATTTTAACCTATTAAATATTACGAAGTTCAATCAAACGTATATTTAAAATCTGGGCAATGAATTGAAATATTAGCTCTTAAACAATATTAGAATAATTGCTGTGACTTAAACTTATACCAAACATTTTTTAATTATAAGTAAATTTAATTTTCAAGAAATACCTTTACTAGGTATTGCAGAACTTTTTTTATACAAGACATTTATACAAACTTTTTAGTAGAAAATGTATATTCATATTATTTTAAATGTTAAATGCAATTATGTAAAAAGTATATTCTTCATTTGTTAACAAAAATAAATATTCTGTAACATTAGATAAAAATTTCATTACACTAACATAATTTTCGATGCAATATTTTTTATTAATAGGTCCGTTATCGATAAATTATTATTGTGTTAAACACAATATTTTCAGCTTCCCTAGTGGAAATGAAAATTGTGCCAAATTGTGCCAAACTGTGTCAAATTGTGTCAAACTGTGCCAAAGTATGCCAGCTAATGCTAAACCTATGCCATTTCGGACGTTTCGCACCGTTTGGCACAGTTTGGCATAGTTCGGCACACTTTGGCATAGTGTGGCACATTGTGGAGAAAAAATAGTTTGTCTGTACGTTTTCTTCGGATGGCATAGCTTTGCACGAATCGACATAGTCTGGCACAGATTAGCACAGTACAACACAAATTGGCATAGAGCGGAATAGTTTTACACAGCTTGGCATGATTAGGCATAAAAGAATTATTCAGAAAATATCTTTCTACCTTTCTTACAAAAAATTGGCATATCCTGGCACGAATTGGTACATCCTGGCACGAATTGGCACATTTTAGCACAAGACGGTATAGTTTAACATAGAGTGGCACATTATAGCACAACTCATTTATAATAATAAAATTGATCATTTTTAGGAATAATTAAGCATGTTTAAACAGTTAAAAGTTGAGATAGGATTATTAAAAATTATAAAAATAATTAAAAGCCTTTATGCCACATTGTGTCATGTTATGCCACATTGTGTCATGTTACGCCACATTGTTTCATGTTATGCCACATTGTGTCATGTTACGCCACATTGTTTTAACTTGTGCCATTTTGTGACAGACTGTATCATGTTGTGCCAAACTATGCTAACTTTTCTGTAAAAATTTCAGAAAAGTATTTTTTTTTTAAATTAATAATGTGTCAAGTTATGCCAAATCATGCCATACTGTGCCGAACTGTGTCATTCTGTGCCCAACTATGCCAGACTATGCCAAACTATGCGAAATGTCCGAAATGACACTACTGTAGCATAGTGTAGCACAATTTGACACAATCTAGCACAGCGAGGCACAGTGTGGCACAGTTTGGCACGATTCAGCACGATTTGGCACAACGAATTTTTTCCACCAGGGTTACATATTGTACAAGGTTTACGCCCGATATTTTAAACTTTTTTAATTTTCAATTTTTTATTAACATATTTATGTATAATGAATAAACATTTTTTATGAGTGTTATCGTTTGTTGTTTCTTATTATTTAACTAATAGATAAGTACAAAAAATTGTAGTACCTACCGATTTCTGCTGCAAAGATATTTCTGATATAATTGAAATATACAGTTGAATTATCACTAAACAATACAATTATATTAACTTTTGCCAGTAATATTATCTGTGTGATACCTTATGTATTACAAAATTTATAATTCTGCTTATACATATGTATTTTAAACGTGCGTGTATACATGTATGTGTGTGTATAGCATATGTATACAAACATATAATTGAAATGACCTTTAAGGACAGGTCAAATTCGAGGTCGCAGTTACGCACCCCCTCGATATCGTACAATTTATGTCTACCATTTTTTTGATTCTGGCGTTGCCAGAAGAATTACGCAGGTGGATTTTGTTGAACTGGGCGCATGACCTTGAGATGACCTTTGGTACCGCAACCAAAAATACCATTCTGAACGTAAAATTTTTCGCTCTTTCCATTCCCGCAATAAAAAAATAGGGTTCCTATTTAAAAAATCAAAGTTGACCTTCAAATGACCTTGAAAATCGATCTCAAGGTCAAACTCACGGTCACCATCTGACTTCACCCTCGATATCCTACAACTTAGATCTCTACCACTTTCTCGATTAAGGCTGTCCCTGACGAGTTATTACCGGTGCCCGTTTAAATTGGGTCACCCTGTATATATATATATATATGACTGAAAGTATTTTTAATGAAAATTTAAGAAAATTTTACAAAAAAAAGTATCTATATGTTATATCTAAAAAATGCTTCCTTGCGGAGCTATAAATTAATTAAATCATGCTAAAAACCCGAAAATTTCCAAAATTGACATCTTTGGCATCATGCCATTTTGGAATAAAGTAATTTAAAAATCTGAAAAAATTCAGGGGCATTGGAAACACTTTTTAGAACATATTTACCGCGGGTTGAAGAAGAAAAAAAATTTGGCCGGCTGATCTCACAGAGAATCACCCATACATATATCAAAAACACAGTAAGATTGGTCCAGATGTATCAGATAATCTTTTTAAAGAAATATGGCAAATATGTTTATTTACATTGATAATCTAAATTATTTTCAAATCATATGCGCAACATAAATACATATGTATGTTTTACATATATCATTAGTAGTAATCTTCAGATCCGGTCCAAATAAAAGGGATGCTGCCAATAATCATATGTGCAGCCATGATCTGGTTTTCTATATATATATCTGTTTGTGAATGAGAAATGACAACTGCACTATGCATTTATGCATATTACAAGCCGTAATCTGGGGATTTGGTCCGGATAAAGGGATGCTAAAAATAATCATCTGTGCAGAAATGATATTTTTTTTCTAAACATATCTGTTCGTGAATCTAGAATGACGACTGCCCTATGTATTCACGCATATCACAAAACGTAATCTGCAGATTTGTTCCAGATAGAAGAGATACTGCGAATAATTAGCTGTGCAGATATGATCTTGTTTTTTGAAAATATCTGTTTGTGAATAAAAAATGACGACCGCTCTGCGTAATTTACGCATATCACAAGACGTGATCAGTAGATTTGGTTTGGATGATAAGGATGCTGCAAATAATTGTTCGTGCAGATATAATCTGGTTTTTTAAACATATCTTTTTGTGAATGTAGAATGACGACTGCCTTATGTATTTACGCATATCACAAGACGTGATCAGCAAATTTAGTCTAGATAAAAGGGATGCTCCAAATAATCATCTGTTCAGATATGATCTTGTTTTTAAGACATATCTGTTTGTGCAATTTTTGCGTGTTTTTTGAATAACAATTTTGGTGTTACACGATTATCTTTGAGAGACTTTAATCAATCGGCCTTAACATTTGTGTGCAAACTCCCCTCATAATAGTAAGGTGCCAAATTTATTTTGGGCTTGATCCTGCATGTATCGTGCAGTATGCAAGGCAGCAAGCTACCGCGGTCGTAAGTTCGCGCGTGGTGCGCTAGTTTTAGGAAAGCGTCTGTGTGCTCCTTTAATTATGTTAAAAGTGGTAGATAATGTATATAATAGATCGTTGTGCATCATATGTCAAATTAATAATGGTGATTTAACACAAATAGAATGGGGTTGTAATATTATTCGTCAAGCTGCGATTCAGAGGAAAGATGATGTAAATAAAAGTGAATTATTACCTAGTGAACTATTCAGTTATCACATGACGAATTCATGTTATCGAACGTATACAGATAAATATAATATTGCTAGAGTAATGAAAAAAGAGCTATCGATGATCAACAATCAAATCCATTTGCAACACATAGTATCGATGAGGTTCCTGAAAAAAGGGGTGGAGTCATTAGATCGATGATAAGTAGTAGAATTAATACATCAAGCACAGAACAAAAATGTATATGTGTGATTTGTGGCCTTTCTAAGAAAGGACAAAGTATCAGGATGAAGTTTCCATGCGTTGTTGTATTTTTCAAGATGCACAAGAAATTCTTACGGCGGAAATATATTATCATAGTAATTGTTTAAGAGCTTATGAACAGAAGTATATTGGAGATCAATCAGTCTGTCATACGGCTGACTCAGAAGTTGCTGAAAATAATGAAGAACAATCTTTTTTGGAAAAGAATAATGCAATCGCTTATGGAATATATTCATTTATTTCTCGTATTTTTTCTGGTGAAATATTATCTCTTTCTGCTGTCCGTGATAAAATAAATAGTTTTAAATTAAATTTTGATATAACTAATCGTGATGTTAAAAATTATTCAACTGAACATTTTAGCGATCCAATTAAATTTTCTGTTCCATCTGACAAAAAAAAACTACACTTTTTTACGATTCTAGTATATCTTTAGATAAAGTAATTGATGATTTAAGGCCACACGACGTAATAAAAAAATATGCTAATATTATTAAAAATTCCTTGATCAAATGTGATTTTAATCTACAAGATAAGTTTCTTGATGTAAATAATTTAAGGACTTCATGGGAAAACTCTCAGATCCCTGATAAATTGAAATTTTTTTTTTAAAAGATGTTTAACATCAGGAAACGTAGAGTAAAAAGTTCTGACATTTTAGTCATGGAAATTTAGGAACGAAAAAATTTAAAAATAAAATCACTATTTCAGATAATGTTAATCATTTAAAACAATGGTAAAGCGAAAACTCCCTTACGCGCCATGGTTAGACTATCAATGTATAATATGTGTAAAAGTATGAATTTAATACAAAGTTTGAATCATTTCGGATGAAGTATATCATATGACGAAGTTTTAAGGTGTAAAACTAGTTTAGCCTTGTATACAATAGAATCCTGTATCGAGAAAGTTCCTCTTTCTAGTCATTTTGAAAAAGATAAATTTGCTATAGTAACTTTTGATAACTTCCATCACAACGAGGCGACTCAATCGGGATTACACAGTAGACACGATACTGTCAGTGTTCTATTTCTGAGTTAAAATTACATAAGCCAAATATTTCATATACGTCGATTAATAAAACAAATAGATCACTGCCTGAAAATTTAGAATGTCAAACTCTACAAAATTTTTATGAACCATCTAACGGGGTGAGACTGACGTGAGAGAAGAAAATCACAAAAGGAGACGCCGGGACCGAGAATCGATCCGACGCTCCCGAGATCTCTAGGGGCACGTGCTACCACTTGAGCCAACGCCGCCCTATGTCGTCACTCTCTATCCTGCCTCGATTACTGGCGTGGCGAGGGACGTTGTTCCTCTTTACAACCAAATGTAAATATGACACTGACTCAGGCTTAGTCTCTTACTTTTTTTTCATTAACTTCGTCAGCATATCAAATTTTATCTAAAGAAGATTTAGCCTATAACATGTGTCGCATGGAAATTACAAATAAGTCACTCTTACGCAAAACTCAAAAGCAAACTACTCCATCTTGGTCAGCATTCAATTCCATTGTAAGCAAAGATACACGAGCAATACAAAGAGTTGGTTTTCTGCCTATTTTACCTTACCCGGTAACGGAATTCAGTAGTGTATATATTGCAATGTATAATTTTCTAAACATTCTAAATCTCTCTGTATTTTGTGATCAAGGAGATTATAGAATATCTAGAGAAATTCCATTACTTAGACAAGAAGAATTTTAAGATTTAACTTTGATGCTTGGATTTTTTCATATGGCAAAGATCGTTTGCGCCTGTATAGGAAATTATTTAAAAGTTAGTGGTGTAGATCATATTTTTATTGAAACCGAATCTTTTGGGATCAGTGTGGTTGAGCAAATTATGAGCGGCTCTCATTACTCTAGAAGTGTCAAAGGTTACTTTATGTTAGGAGAAGCTTTGGTACGCTTGCAATTGGAAGCTTTTTTTGAAAGTACCAATATAAATAATTATAGCGACGAACTAATAACTGTAAAAATGATGCAAGATTTATTGGCAGAAAATAATATCGAAAAAAGTAAGATTAATTATAGAAATTTTTGTGCGACAGACAGTAAAACTTTAACGGACTTTTAAAGTTTTGTAGTAAAAAGAAGTAAAGAGTCTCCTTAATTTTATTATTCGAGTAACGTATTAACCCTAATACAGTTATTAAAGGATCTTATACGTGCTGATCGGCTAGGGGATTGGATCTTATATCAAAATACTATAAAGAAATTATTACTAATTTTTATACTTTTTGATAGAACAAACTACGTACAATCATGTTTATTTTATATTCAAGACATCTTTGATTTAGAAGAAAAAAAACGGAATTGTACATAGAATTTTTGAAAGGAAATTTTTCAGTAAAAAGATTCACATTTTCCTGGTACTTCTGTAGCCACAGATCAAGGTCTGGAACAGACAATAAATCTTCACGCAAATGTACATCCGGAATTATTGGTTCAACTCAAGATAAAAAATATATCGCAGGGTGGAATTCAATTTTTCATGAACTTCTTGCAGTTAAAGAATTATTTCAAGAAATAACTAATGTAACTTCAGAAAACGATGAATTGACAACTCATCATGAAATGGGTCCTAGTTATACAGAGCAATCTGAAGATAAAGTTGATAAAATTATGCAGTTTATCGTCAATTATACTTATCCTTTTATTAATAGCAACGAGTCGCTTAGGAATATTATTACGGAAGAGTAGGCTACTCCTGAATCATGTAAAGCTCTTTCAAGCATTTTTGACAGTGGTTGTAATGTTTACAAAATATTTTTTAATGAAAGATTTATAGAGAAGAAGTCGAAAAGTTTATCAGCCACGATTTCAAAAGTCAATATTTCAGGTTTTATTAAAGTTCAATGTGACAGTAATAGCTCAAAAAAAAACCTTCTACGTCGATTCAAAAAACGAATAGTTATGCTCAGAGAATGATAAATATGGCTACAGAATAAATTATAATTTGCAAAGATTATTTTCATTTAAATTAACTTATATTAATTTCTTATCTAACGAAGACGGGTCTCTTAAAAAACCGAAGAATAAAAGTGACCTTATTAAGGAATTAAAGCGAAGACTTCAAATCAATCAGATTTATGATGACTTAAACAATTTAACCGATGTGTTTCATAGTTAATGTGATGCTAAAACTTTGACAAATACAATGAAAAAATATAACCAATTTTAATGACTTTGCTACTGCGTTTTGTAATTCTATTACTTCAATATCCAGAAAAGAAGTACGTCGCATTGACTTCGTGTTTGATTCATACATAGAAAAGTCTGTGAAGATGGACGAAAGATCGGCAAGGTATAAAGACAATTCTATCGATATGCATACGATTGATGAAAGTGTTCCTATACCAAAACAGAACAAGCAATTCTGGGGCTCAACAAAAAATAAGATTTTATTGCAAAATTTTATCAGAAAAATCGTCATAGAAAGATGTCACGAACTTTGGCCCGGTATAAAAGTGTATATAGTGCGACAAACGACTTGGATTGTGATTCCAATGGTTGTATCAACGCGGAATCACTTGCAATTTTACATAGACATGATATTTAGGAAGCCGACTCTCGTATAATTTTACATATATTTTAAGCTTACACTGAAGGGATCCAAAAAATGTATGTGTTATCATCTGATACAGACGTATTTGTATTGCTATTGCATTACTGGCCGATATCTAAGTCGAAAAACTTACAGGTATTTATTACATAAGTGATATTTATATGAAAGAATAACTATTATCATTTTATATAATAACAATATTCTCTAGGAATTATGGGTTCGAGTAGGTGCACGTTTAACAAAAAGAAATGTGCCAATTGATAAATTGGCAGAAACTTGCGGAACTCAAACTTGTAAAATTCTTTTAGCTTTGCACCATTTAACATGTTACAATTATACCAGCAAAGTCGGAACAAAACATGGAGCTTTATCCGCTGAACCCGATAAATATTTGCAATCCTTTGGTTACGGTAATACTGAAGAAAATTTAATATTAATAATAAACTTTGGCGATTTATTGAACCTTATTACGTTCTTATTATTTTTTCAGCTTGTTCTGTAGTGAAAGAGAGCATTTTATAAAAAAAGCTGAAGAGTACTTAATTCAAGTACTGAAGAAAATTAATACGTCGAAAACATTTGATCAGCTTGGGTATCGAATTTACCATACAAATTGTTTTCCGCTTTCCGAATCACCACCTACAAGTGCTTCTATACGTCTTTAAATTTTAAGAGCGTTCTATGTAACGCATTTACAATTACATCTATTACAACCAAATAAGCCGAAATTAAATCCTGGATTTTGTTGGTTACCGAAATGAAGACGGTTGTTTAGTTAAAAAAAAAATTAGTATAATTCATCCACCAATTGATCAGCTAGTGCCTAACTGCACTTGCGGAAATTGCTTAAGAAAATCATGTGGTTGTATTTAAGCGGGGTTATCTTGCATATATTTCTTTCTTTTCGTTTCTTAATAAAATATCTATGTCGTTTTAGTCGTAGAAAAAGTTGCTTCTTATAATATTTATGAAAATTTTCCGATCTTTTCAATGACGGGATTAAAATTATTGTATGTCAATTATTTAAAAAGTTATTCGCGAAAAACGGAAAAATTTTCAATAAATTGTTTACAACATAAAAACCACCAATCAGATGGCTTGGTAACCAAAAATTTGTATTCTACAACCAAAAAAACATAAGAAGACACTAAGTTACCATATGGACCCAGAAATGCATGCTCCGGTGTCACTAGCTCCCGGACTACAACCCAATATTAAAATATGTCATTTGAATTTATTCGCATTAAACTTAAACCAACAATGCTCGAACTCTAAGAAAATAGCACGACGTAACGACGTATTTGACAATTTCACAAATGCATTGCATACAAAAGTGTAAGTCATAACGAGATATTTTCTGCAAAAAACAATGCAATTTCTCGTCTAAAGTAAGAATAAAGCGCTAACTATGATTTATCGAATATCGATTATTGTCGAAGACGTCAAAGCGCCTATATCCATCGGCGAAACCTTAAAGTTCCGTGGCCAGAAGATTCTCCGTAGGCAAAAGAGTACTCTGGCGTGATAATTGCCAAAAGTCGGGAGTACGTATGTGTATCTTTTATAAAACTTGAGTAAAGCGTTCATAAGGAAGTAAAAAATTTCGTAAGTACGTCGTTTTTGTGGTTAGATATTTTTTTTTATCAGGTTAAAAGTCTGACGGTATTAGAAAATAAGATCACGTTTTTACATAACTATCCGCAGTAGCACAGCTATGGTATGATTTGTTGTAGAGTATGTTTGGAAAAAAATAGTCAAAAATTATATTCGTTATTTTCGATCATATATGTTTTTTATTATTTTGCATTGTGGAGTAGGTTTTGAAAGAATAAAATATGTGAAAATTACTTCTTTTGCATAAAATATGCCAATATAATATTTTATTATTTAAATATAGTTTGTGTTGTAATGTGATATAATAAAATACTTTTTTTAATATGTACTATTATCAGATATTTAAATTAATTTTTATAGTGGTTTAGTAAATCTGTATATAATTTTGTTTGATCATTATTTTGAATAACAATTGAAAACGATAAAACAGATTATTAAAGTGTATAAAAAGCAACAAAAATATATATTATTACGACAAAATAGTAATTAAACATTACATACTACAATGATATATTGAAATTATACATGTTTAAATATTATATTCATTTCGCTAAAGCAATCATCACAAAATTATGCTGACTTCTGCATAATTCCTCTTTCGTTTCCGATGTTGTCAGCATAAGTCCTGATCTCCTTGTTTAATATAGATTATCTCTCTCTTTCTCTCTCTCTCTCTTTTTCTCTCACGTGAGTATACAACATTCCTTCTGCCTTGCTTGCACTTCATAGAACTCTTACTGCTGCACGCTGCCTTCGGGCCTGTATTTTTGGAGATAGTTGCATGCACCTTTTTGCAACCTTCAACGTGACATATTAATCACTGGAGGCTGCAATCCTCTCAACGCTATTTTCTCTGCTTCAACATTCTTTGCTGAAACATAACCTGCAAGTTCGCACGGCTTTTCTCTTCGCTGCACGCCGTCTCCCTCTCCTTAAAGTGATTCACGTGACGCCACCTGTTGAATTGACAGTACACTAACAACGTCTCTATCATCAATCCAGTGGTAGGGTCACGATTATTTTTATCGTCTCCCGTCGGCTAACTTCAGGGGTCATATCAGTATACACACGTCGCCAACATGCGCCCTGAAGCTAGTCAGCAGCTTCAAGCAGGCGTATTCAGATTGCCGTTGGCCTCGAGTCGAGTCACGAGCGCGCCGTTCGAAAATCGCTTTTCTTCCAGTGATTTAAAAATAACAAATATTTATGAGGTTGCGAATGCTTGTCAATAAAGCTCGTAAAATTGCGTCCTAATATCTCTTGGGATTCCGTTTCAATTCAAAAAAGATAATAAATTTTATCAAGTAGTACAATACTGATGATAACACCAAAAATAGGCCATACGTCTATATTATCTGCATTATTTCTTACACCAAAAAATCAGAAATAGAATTCTTATAGGAAATCCTGCGGAAATTTGTTATAGAAAGTCTGGCAGGGTTGTTCTGACAAAAAAAAATTTCACAGATTTATGCAGGAAATCCTGCAGGACAAACCGCGAAATACATACAGGGTTACATACAATAAAAATACAACGAAATTTATGTGCGACTCCTGCATAAAAATTTGTCTGTCCCTGTAAGTGTATTTTTGACTTATCTGTATTTTGTCAAAGATAACTTTAGAAAATGCGCACCGCCTTCACATAACTAACAACATACTTATGTTCTTAGTTTATATCGCAAATCGCAACAATCATTTAAGCCGAGCGAGATTTTTATGCTGTGAATATTTATTCCAAGATTCTCCAATACATTTATCTCGTTTTAAACAACATTCCTTGTGTATTTTTATCGTTTGCAATACCAAGATAAGATAATCTAAGTAAATGAAAGGTAAGTGAAATTTACTGTTCAGATCATTTCTTATAAAGGTATGCGTACTGTTAGAAAAGTTTAACCCCATCTATTAGGCTCTGGTATATATTAGTGCGCTCTTTATATCACTTATGACATTAATATTCAAGTATTAGTAATAAGCAATCATATCATACTGATTTTACTTTTTTCTTAAGAAAGCTATATGTAATAAAATAAAATCAGCTCGATAAAAACGCCTTATGAACTTGTTTAAAGGCAATACCAAGTAATTTGAACGTAAATCTCATTGAGCAACAATATTGGCCAAGACTCATTCCGAGCACGATCAGTATGTTTATTTTTTTCTTTCCTTTCATTTCTATCCCAAGGCCCGAGATTCTTTAAAAAGAGTCTTTTTTTAAATAATGAGATGGCACATCGAAGGGAGGCAAGCGAAAGCGACAGACCAAGCTCCAAAACAGAAAGACTCAAATCTAGCTACCCTGTGCGCCGTGATTTTTTGTAACAGTCCCATTAAAAA
Source organism: Nasonia oneida (assembly GCA_037356405.1). Taxonomy (NCBI): domain Eukaryota; kingdom Metazoa; phylum Arthropoda; class Insecta; order Hymenoptera; family Pteromalidae; genus Nasonia; species Nasonia oneida. The sequence goes on along the minus strand of JAZHPH010000238.1, from coordinate 89,609 downwards.
AATACAACGCTCTAAAACAAAAATTCACACATAGAATGGTACATCTAAGGGGAGCGAGCGAGAGCGAGAGACCAAGTTCCAAAAACCAAAATACTTAAAACTAGCTACTTCAAGTGCCGAGATTCTTTTAAAGTCTTTTAAAATAATAATATGGCACATCGAAGAAAGGCGAGCGAGGCGAGAAACCAAGATCCAAAACAGAATGTTTCCTTGTGACTGAAAAAATCATGACTTCTAGTTTTACAGCAAGCACGCGCGAACGCAACTACCCGACGACGCGCTTCTACGAGTGCGACGATCCCTCCAGCAACTTTATCACTAGTCTCGGCTATGGGCCAGAACCTCTGGGCCCTGATCTCGCTTATCGCCAACAGAAGCGAGCCCTTCCTCATACCACTCCTCGCGCTCAAGATGATCATCATCCCCCTCAAGATCCTCAAGTTCCTCAAGTAGTCTATAATTGGTATAAGGTGTAGTTTTCAAGTTTTTCTATAGCGTTATATATTTTTATGACACGATGTGGCATAAACCTAAGTCACGCTTGTGCAAAAATGCACTCGCTAAATCGTAATATACTATTACAACCGATTTTAGTAATTATATAGATTTTGATGTTATTATGGGATTTTCTACTGTGCTCATTGTTACACACTTTATTATTATTTGTAACATAATTTCAACAACAACATCTTACTTAGAAAAATATCCCCTTTTTTGCCTCTGTTGCCGAACAGTGCGGTCGAGGGCCAAACGAGGAGAACTAGGTAATCATATTCATTTTGTAAATGCGATATAGCTAAATTGTTCGTAACACTAACATGATACAAAAAAACAAAAAATAGTTTTGAAAAATTAAAAAAACGGCTATAAAACAAAAACTAGCTAAACAAATTAAAAATAACTTCTTTTCCCGAATTCAGAATCCAAAAAAAGATACGTCAAATTTTGCTTGCATTCCACGTATCATAATAGTTATATTTAAAGAGTTTTACTGCGACCTAATTGGCTCAAGAAACGAGTCGAAAAAATGACTAATACACTAACTCCGCCACTGGCAATGAGACAATCTGTACGGTTTTTGTTGTAACAAGTAAAATTTTTAATTTTGATATTTTGATCTGCTTTAAGATTTGTTTCTTGTAAGCAAATAATGTCTGTATTTTCTGTTGAAATAATTTTTTGTAGGAATTCGTATTGCGATCTAAGACCGTTTAGATTCCAATGCAAAATATTAGCCATTTCAATGTCTTAATTGAATCTATTCTGTGTCAGATTCGATAGGAGTAACTTCTGTCGTTAAGTCAGAATCGGTTTTGTCGATATATTTTAATAATCTAGTACATCTTGATTTTATGCTTGTATTTCTAACATTTGGGTCTGTTGCAACGCCGGTACCCTAAGCGGGTCTTGGGCGTAGTCGTCCAGAGCGGACGGGTGGGTGCCTATCACCACTACACAGCGCGTCCTCAGGTTGCGGATAGAGGAACGGCCCCTGAGAAGGAGGTTAACTGCGAATAAATCGAAGAAGCAGCCGCGGACAGCCGATAGGCCCGGGCTTGGGTATGATGAGCCCACACTGGCGAACGCATTCATCTAGAAACACTACGCAAGCACCACCATAACAACGAACACTCAACAATATTTCCTATTTTCACTTGCTCTGTCTACCTCACTATGTCTATATTCTATCTCTTTTAGCACACATTACAAAAATCCTGCTGTCGTGGAGGATGCGGGAGCGATGACAACTGCCCCGAAAGGGAATGTGTAGAATGATTCGCCACCTGGTCTTACGCGGTAACGAAGCCAGCGAAGGCGCGCTGCCTTGCAGGGGGGGCGTTAGGATACGAGAATGATTTCGTAGTGTGTCCGAGGATGAGTTGGCTCCGTCCTCATCAAAGTCGGAAAGCTCTCATACTTAGTTCTAGAGAGGTATGGGGGTTATCACCTCTAGAACGGTTGACTCACCTGCGATCGGAACAGGATCCAAAACGCGCGGGTTTAACTTACTATCATGGCTCAAAAAAAAAAACAAAACCAAACCAAAACCAATAGGGACTTAAAGGTGGGAACGTGGAATGTGCGCAGTTTATACAGGGCAGGCACGTACCAGCAAATCTTAAAAGAAGCTGGCGAGCGCGAATTAGATTTAGTAGCAATACAAGAAACTCGGTGGCAAGATAGCGGGATTTTAGCAAAAGATAACTTCACCTTTATATTCGGAGGCGCGAGCAGACACTCCTTAGGTACCGGATTTCTGGTTAGCAAAAGAATTATACACGCTGTTAAAAGTTTCAAATTCGTGAACGACAAACTCTCGTATATCATATCGAGGACACAGATGCACCGACGGAGGTAGATGACGACCCAAACAGTCTATGGGGGGCTATCGAAAGAACGGTAAAAGAGGCCGTGAACAAAGTGCTAGGTAAAAAGAAAAAGCCAAAGAGCAAACCATGGTTTGACGAAGAGTGCGAACTCTGGTTTGAAAGGCGCAAAAAGGCTAAAGTAGACAGCGTTCACAATGGAAACGATAGGACCGTAGAAGAGTACCACGAAATAAGAAAGCAAGTGGGTGTGATTTACAGAAACAAAAAGCGCGAGTACCAAAAGAGCGAGATTAGAAAAATAGAAACTAACAGTAAGGAAAATAACCCGCGCGAGATGTACAAAGGAATCAACGCTATTAGGAAGGTTTCCAGAGTAGATCGCTATTAATGAAAGATGAGGGCAGGAATCTCGTTACAAGCGAAAATGAACTGCTAAAGCTGTGGAAAGGATATTTTGATAAGTTACTAAACGTACATGAAAACTGCGAGGAAACGGGAGATGAAATGCACACTGCTGAACTCCATATGGAAGAACCGACCTATAAAGAAGTAGAAGCCGCGATCAAAAAACTAAAAAACAATAAGGCCACGGGAAACGATTCTATACCAGCTGAACTACTTAAATATGGGGGCACCGCGCTTACATTCAGAATTTTTGAACTAGTATGTGCTATTTGGAAAAATGAAACGATACCGGAAAACTGGAAAGAATCCATCATCATACCGATTTTCAAAAAGGGAGATAAGACAGATTGCAATAACTACCGGGGAATCTCACTTTTAGCTACCTGCTACAAAGTTCTATCAAACGTAATACAGGCCAGACTCACGCCCTTCGCGGAAGATATAATAGGAGAGTATCAGTGTGGATTCCGGCGTAACAGGTCGAGCGACGAAATGTTTACTATAAGACAGTTGTTAGAGAAAAAATGGGAACATTGCGAAACAATACACCAACTATTTATAGACTTTAAAAAAGCGTACGACTCTATCAAACGAAGCAAAATGTATCAAATCCTTGTGCTCCTCGGAGTACCAAAAAAAGTCGTGAAATTAATTCAAATATGTCTGAACGGAAGCACGGGAAAGGTCCGAGTAGGCGGTAACGTATCCGACTCATTCATGATACGCGACGGTTTGAAACAAGGTGACGGTCTTTCTACGGTACTCTTTAACTTAACGCTAGAATATGTTGTTAGAAAAATTCAGACTAGCGGGCTAGGTGCAACCCTTAACGGAAAAACACAAATTCTGGGATATGCGGATGACTTGGACGTACTGGGGGATAACGGTGCAGCGGTAGCGAGAAATGCGGAAATTCTCATAAATGCGGCTGAGGACACGGGGCTAGAGGTGAGCGAATCGAAAATGAAATATATGATCATGGAGAAACTGGGCATTTACGAAGGTGAGGGTGATCTTAGAGTCGGAAATTATACTTTCGAAAAGCGAATTCAGATATTTAGGCACAACCATAAATGATCGAAACGAAATTAAAGCCGAGATTAACAAGAGATTTCATTCGGGTAATGCCTGCTTCTGGTACGCCGTGAATAGATTACTAAAATCAAAACTGCTGTCTAGAAATGTAAAAGTAAGGATATATAGGACTATAATAATGCTGGTAATTTTGTACGGGTGCGAAACCTGGGCACTAACTAAAGCGGAAGAAAACCGTTTTAGGGTGTTCGAAAATAAGATTATGCGGAAAATATACGGGCCAAAAAAAGATGAAGAAACCGGGGAGTGGAGGAAACTGCACAATGACGAGCTACACAATCTATACTCGTCACCGAATATAAACAGAATAATTAAATCGCGTAGACTAAGATGGGCAGAGCACGTGGCAAGAATGGGAGACGATCGCATGGCAGCGCGTATAATGAAAGGAAAGCCAAGCACACCGCGACCTCTAGGTAGACCTAGGCGCAGGTGGGGGAACAACGTAAAAACGGACTTAACTGAAATCGGGAGGGAGGGTGCGCAATGGATGGGGTTGGCACAAAATAGAGATACGTGGAAGGCTTGCGTAGATGAGGCGATGAACTTTCGAGTTCGAAATGCCACTTAAATAAAAAAAAAAAAAAATTTCTAACATTTGGGTATACTTCTTCTTTTATAAATTTGGCTAGAGCATCAAAGTTGTCTGTGTATTGAGTAATAATATCGGTTGGGTTCTTAACACCTTTCGTGGACTCTAAGAGGTTTTTAAATTTTGTGTAGTTCAATATTCCGTTAATTCGATTGAGGTAATCTTTTACGCTTAATAATTTTTTGTCCAAATCGTCTAGTTCAGTATCGTCCAGGATCTCATTTGAGTTATTCTTTTTAGGTGTTAAAAGATTGGTTGGATTGGCGATTTCCTTTTTAATTTTTTTGTTACTCGGTTTATTTGAATTTAGGGCTATTTCAACGTTATCGATGCTTCCTCCGAAGCTGACTTCGGATCTCGTTCTCTGGTTGTCATTGTCTAGGATTTTGTTGTGGAGATTTCCATTGGAGATATTAAGAGGATTTCTTGGTATGACTTCATTTGGAATGTTTGGAATGTCTGCCTTGAAAAAATTACTCGTTAAAATAAGATTCAGTGACCCTGAAAACCCCCATATCGATACTTTAAACTGATCAAAAATTATTTGTTGCGGTAAAATGGGTTTGGGGGAGGTATAATGTCCACCATTTTGATTCCGCCATTTTTGATTTTGGAATTCCGTCAGCATTGTCAATAATATATCCTATCATGAGTTGTACATGCTTTTTGGTGGAATATTTCACAAATTAGAACATTTTTACTATTGTTTTTGTTGAATCTGCTATGAAAACGTGGGTTTCAGGCTCCATATTTTATGCGCCACATTGGATTTTTGAAAAGGCCAGAACTTTTTCAAAAGCCCTTGACCAGACGATCATTTTGAGACCTCAAACGTCTTGTTAGGTTAACCCAAATTTTGGGTGCACTGATGGTCCGGTTGACGTGAAACGTCCCATATATAAGTTCGCATAAATACAGATACATCTATAGAAAAGAGGCTTTTTGTCCGCATAAGGCCCTTTTCGCTAAAGCAATCGTCAGCATAATGCCTCTTTCATTTCCAATTTTGTTACTAAAACGTTACCTAAAGATTATATTTATCAAATAATGATTTTTTTTACTTTACAGACAAATGTGTCCATCTTGCACACATTCTTATGAAAAAGGATCTTCTTCGTCAGCAGCAAGAGATAATGGAGAAAAAAATGAATAGGATTTTGAACTTTTTTTATACTGTTGAGAATGCTGTTCACAATATTGAATATTGACGTAGAATTATGCATATGATGGTTGATAATTTGAACTTTAGTTAAATGTAACTTTTGACAATAAAATGAGTTGTAAAAAATAAATGTTGAACCTTTTTTCTATGTAAGCTTATATCAATCTAATAATTTTCATGCAAAACTTTGAATTTTTTCGAGTCGTTTCTTGAGCCAATTAGGTCGCAGTAAAACTCTTTAAATATAACTATTATGATACGTGGAATGCAAGCAAAATTTGACGTATCTTTTTTTGGATTCTGAATTCTCAAAAATCAAATGCAAGAATCCGCATTAAAATGCGTCTTACTGCTAAAAAAATCTATTGTCCATCGCTTTATTTTCTCGACTACATTTCTTCTTTCTTTCTTTATACTATCTCTGGTAGAGAATAATCCAACCAAAATGGCTTTTCAAATAATTGTTGGAAAATTATTTTAGTCAATAGTTACAAAAAATATTAGCAAAGGGTTACCAAACGATTGGTAAAAATCCAAAGTATAGTAAAATTTTAGTTGATGATATAATTTTAAACAATGTAACTAGTAGGTAAGCTTTTGATGTTTACGCGAATCTTTTTCCCAAAAATAATGCTCAGGTCACCCGGAACTCCAGAAAAAACATCTAGGTTTTTAAAACAGAAAAAATGTAGTCTTGGTAGAAGTACAATAATGCTACGGGAGTTTCAATGTGTAGACATAACATTTGATCGAAAATGATGAGTACTTTATTTAGGACTCTCGTACACGATGTCCAGGTGTTCAGTGCACAAAAAAAAATCAAGTCTAGACGGTGTGCTACGTAGTTTCCAGTACATTACCCCAGAGTGTAGTAGACCTTGTCCACGTGTCGAAGGAACTCAGTAAAAATATATAATATTTTGTAAAGAATACGTATTAAATTACAAAAGCTTCGTAGCGCACTACTAAATATCGATTTCACCCGGTACCGAACACTTGGGCATCGTCCTCGAGAGACCCGGGTAATCTGACTCATTTTTCAGCAGAACGTACACCTTTGTACACTGAAAACTACGAAGCGCACTACCTAGACTTAATTTTTCGTCTCTGAAACACCTAGACATCGTCAACAAAAAATGCGGGTGACCATGCTTATCATATTTGAGTAAAAAATACATGGATTTTTTGCTACGTACACTATACAAGTACAGTGGGAAATTCTCAATAATATATTCTACCTAATAGTAGTTTTAGCGAACGTTTCTCCGTCATTTGGCTCTCATATGCGCGAATCGACAAGGTGATTCGTGGCTTCAGGCCAATACGGTTAGGAGTGGTTTTATAATCATTCCTAGACTGCCACGACCTCAGTAGGAAGTTTACTCCACGGATTTTGAAGGTCACTTTCAGTGCGGAGAGGCTAAAGGGCCGATCTGTGACTGCCAGGCCAGAGAGTCGAGTGGCGAGAGGCGTTCGCGCGGGCACATGACTGCATGTGTATAACTATAGATATAGAGGAGCGCGCGCACTGCTTCGAGTCCCTTTGGTAGTCCTCGGGAAAGCGTCTTTGTTTTAGCGGGCCCGAGTTTTCGGCGGCGTTTAATGAGTAGAGCGTCAGTTCTCGGCGACAACTTGTGAGAGAAGGTCACACCAGGACCTGATCGTTAGGAGATTTAAATAAAGTCATAATATCTGATCAACAATGATTTCAAAGTTTATTTTTGAACCTTAATGTAGTCTTATCCCATACAGTAATGTTCTATTATAGCATTAACTAGCATAAATCCGCTGTCACCCTATCTGTGTCATAAACAGTCTATTTTTCGCTACGTTTAGACGCTAAGTGCAGAAGGCAATAATGGACTATTTATGTCACGGATAGGCGTGACACAGGTATGGATTTATGCCATTCAGTGCAATAAATGTCTTTTAATTATTGTAAGCGTTTATAAATCTTAAATTTAAAAATGAATCTCCGAAATAGAATATTATTTAGTTCAATCTTTGATATAATCTATTTCACTAATAATTTATAATCATATTTAATAATATATTAACACGCTCCTTTTTCCTTTCTCAGATACTTAATCCATTGTCCCATATATCATATTCCTTAAACTTATATTATAAAATTCATATATTTCGGATTGAACATTATTTAAATTAATAGGGAACTAATATGCGCAGAAAGAAGTCAAAGAAATAATGGGAAAGTGATCCCCGTTTTAGGGACCGGTTGTGAGTAGGGATAGATCCCAATTATGGATATTGCACATTTTGTAATACTTCTATCCATCTCAAAACAAGCAATCTATCATGACACATGAATAGCAAGGATCATGTTAAAATTGCACAATCGTTAGCTAGAATTTATAATAAAAATAACGATCCCAATTCGAGTGCATAAAACAAATTAGATGGACAAGAGTTAGCAGAAAATGCTTTAATAGTTGACATCGTTAACGATGAGCAATTGAATTCGGTATTAACCAATTTTCATTGGAGCAATGTGATGCTATCGATCTAGTAGCGTTAAACCCTACTGATCGTTCAATAAATAAAGATTACAAAAATTATGGCCAACACTTTCAAAAAGCCTGAGAAAAAAGGGTGGCTAAACTAGTTGCATTAGATCTATTAAAAGGCAAACAGGAAGAGTTGCTTGTATCGTTTGTAAGAACACGATGACTTCCAAAACTACAGTTATAGACAAGCATTTAGATAGTTCAACACATAGACGTAATAATGGCGAAGATGTAGATTCGAAATCAAAATTTAACCCTGTTATGTTGTTGCTGCTGCAGAAATTCGTATAGCTGCTTTATGTGCAGATCATGATTTATCATTTCGCTTTACAAATAATATGATTCAGTTTATGAAATCGTTATTTATAGTTTCAGAATTACTTGAAAAAGTTAAAATTAATAACAAAAAAGTTGAGGATATTATTAATAATTTCATAGCTATTTAGCATAAAGATTACTTAATCGATATATTGAACAAAACTAAATTTTCAATCATGGTAGAAGAATCAACAGATAGATCAGTAGATTCTTATTTTTACATCAATGTGCGCTATGCGGATGACGGAAAAAAATTATAGATACCTTATAGGAATTGGTCCAAGTATATGTTGATAAAAATTCTACTGCTAATGCAGAAAATCTCTTCAAAAAAATAATTTCCCCATTCACAGACGTAAACGTCAATACAAAAAATATTATGGCATTTAGTTCGGATGGTGCAAATGTTATGAGAGGAAAACAAAATTCTGTAATTCAAAAGTTGGAGTGTTTGAATCCAAATGTAATACAGGTCAAACGTAAATGCCATTTAAAACATTTGTGTGCTAGAGATGCAATCAAGAAGATTCTAAATGAGTATACAAATGTGTGTTCAGCTAGTTATAATTATGTATCTAGTAGTGCTAAAAAGACAAATAGATGGAAAGTTACACAATGAAAGATGGGATTAAAGCCACTTAAATTTCTCAAACCGTGTGCTACAAGGTCGTTAGAAACATTAAGAGATATCCAACGCATTTTGCGAAGACCCATCTTTGAAATTTTTTCTTCACGAAGAAATACAGTTTCTCGAAAACACTTCCTATTCACAAAGTAGTGAACAAGCTTTAGACACATTATTGAATCTAATAGATGATCCTCTTTGTGTAGGTTATTTAACATTTTTAGAATCTACACTTTCTATATTGGTGAGGGCGAATGAAATTTTACAATCAATCACACCAATTATATCAGAAGGTATAGATTTGATGTCAAATGCTTATCTTCAAATATTGCGGCGATACGGAGGAAACACATATTGATCGTTTTGTTAGCCAATCTATGATATCATATATCAATCCTGCAAATCATAATTGTTTAAAAAAAAAGTAGATTTAGGTGTGGACACAAGGAAGTTTCTTAAGACAAGTACTACGACGACAGAACAGAAAAACTAATTTACTGAAACCTGTCAATCATTTTATATAGAAATCTGCGCACAGATGCACAAGAGATTTACTTTTGACGATCCCAGAGAAATACATTTAAAAGTTTTTCACCCAAAAAATGCCTTAAGTGTGAAATTTCGTAAAGAGTATCCCGATTTAAATAATGTTTTCAGTGAATTCAAATCTATTGTTGATGATAGTGATCAGGAATTAAAAAACAAAATTAACAATGAGTGGATGAACTTGGTTCAACATGATTTTCCGGAAAACGTAAGAATTAAGCTTAATAAAATTAAAAATCCTGATGATTTTTAGTTTGCAATAAAAAAGTAACGAACATGGAGGATGAATTACTGTTCGAAAATATTGCCAAATTTTCTTTGCACGCTGTAACGGGGCAACTGGACTTGTGCACGGCGGCTGCGAAGTCACCGCCGTGTCACCGAGCGGTTGATAACTATACTGCATGATACGCCACGCCTCTCCTTTGATGATGCTGGAGTCGTCGACGGACGTCGACTTCGTGCGTTAAGCCGTTGCAGCCGGGTTGCCCGCGAATACAAAATGCATGGCGAGTGAAGCGTGCCGCGCTTTCTCCGCGTCCAGGGTTACTCGACTGTCGGCGGCGACGACGATGCCGCGACTCTTTCCCGGTCTAATCCTGCCGAGTTCGTAAGTGGAGGAAAAGAAGGACGTGCTTCTGGGATCGACAAATACGAACGCCTTATATCGTGTAAATGAGTCGTATATTAAGTCAATTAGATGTTACATGAGGTTCTTCGCGGCGCGAATAGCCTCATGTATAGAGAATCATATGAATACATCACATTTCATATGAAATAGAGAATCATCATCTATTTGAAGCTATGGAAGCAGATATGTACAAATTCAGAAAAAACCGGACACTTCAGGGGGTCTGAGTGAACAAATTTGAAATTTGGGAGCTCATCTACCCGACTGCTTTTTTTCGTTCTTTAGGTCATATAGAACCCGAAAAACCTTGGGTTCTTAAGATTAAAAAATACCTATTTTTTGCCGGGCAGTTTAAATTCTCCTATGGAAATTTAACACGGGGAAAATGATTGAAAACAAGCCACGATTCAACTTTACCCACTCAGTGTACGAAGGTGCAATCCAAAAATGTGTATTGCTAGGATCGAAGTATCAGAAGAGAGCTTCAATTTAAGAGCTGGTAAGTTAAAAATGGTTGCCTGGACAAAAAGTTGATCTGGATCAGATGACATGAAAAATGTATGTTAATTATGTTTTTCAATCTGTTTCGACGTGCTTAATGAGTTACAATGCTGCAAATGTAAGCGATAGACGCATACAAGGTGTTATAAATTGAATTATTTACCTTACGAATCAACACTTGTGTGCTTTGTGCAGATTAAATTCTGTAGTATATGTATATTAATTATATTTACAAAAAGTACTAAGCAAACGGAATGACAAAACATTTATTATTATAAGGCTCAAAAAACAAAGCAATTGAAGCCACCCGTTTTAGATATATTTATTCATATAACAAAATCAATCGATTTATAATGTTCAAATTGTTAGTATATTAGGTAAGATTCATTATTAAATTATTTGGAAAAATTCTTCCTGACAATATATTTGAATAACTTTTAACTATATTAAATAAATATATCTAAACGTGAGTTAAACATATGCCACGCATTTCATGTGGATACTTAATTGTAACTTGCATAAGAAATGTATTATTTCAGAATTATAAAATTATTTTTTTTTTTTTAATTAAATTGTGTCACTAAATAGGTATTAAATAAGGAACAAATTGAAATGTAAGATCAACAGTCATGTACTTTTTTATATTTTTGATAAAAGTGCAACTTAGTCTAATCAGCTTCTACAGGAAACTTTTATTGTTAATTAGGACAAATATAATTGTTAAATTTACTCGAAAAATTGTTATTTATTTTAGGTTTACGGTCACAGCTTCTTTAACAGTGCATCGTTAAAAATAAAAAAAAAGTAAACAAATGCGCCAATTTTGACTAGCATAGTAACTATAGAACCTATATTTATAGTTATGTATGTCTACACAGACAATAACCCAACATTAATGGCAAAGTTATTGATGTCTTAGTTTATATTTTTCTGAAAAGTAGTGGAACTTTGTTAATAGAAAGATAAAATATAAATGTATTGTTTATATATTGATCATGAGTAAGTTGCCAACAGAATTTGATCAAGTTTTACTTAGTTGTTGGATTATCGTTCTGTCAAAAATGTACAAACATTGTAAAATATATTATTGATCTTATTAATGTCACTACTTTATTGTTTGTAAATAGCAATGATTAGCGATTTAGTTTATCGTCGGTAATAATTTTCGATTCCGTTGAGATTTTATCAATAAATAGTATTATAAAATATTTTCATAGTGATATTAATGCTATATATAGCACATACAATTTATTCTGAATTATATTGTCATACATTAATATTAATTTATCTGCTGATACTTGAGTACGTAGAAAAATGTGTCAATACAATAGTAGATTTCTACTTAAATTGTAAATATTAATTAAAAAATATGTCTGTCTTAGTATAGTAGTTAAGGGGCTGTCAGAGCGAACTTTACTGATTGTGACCTCACTTTGTGTCGTAGTTCTCATTATTTGCTTTTAATATACTTCAAATCAACGAAAATCAAATTGATGATTGTTCCTCATTGTGTAAGTGACCTCGGAACACAGAGTTTTTAGCGATTTAATTATTAAAAAATCATGAAATATTGTACGAGAAAATGACGGGCATCTTACTGATTCTCACTTTCATCGTCGCCTTCACCACGCGCCGTAGTTCTCATTGTTTGTCTAAATTACACATTGGTGTACATATTCAAGCACGTGTAAATGTACAATTTTATAATACGCACCTCGGAACACCACGTTTATGTGCGATAAATAAATGTATGTACTTATTATTTATGATTTAAAATATTTTTGAGGTTAGGAAAACCAGAACATTTCGACCAATCAGCGTTGCTCCGATATCCTCTTAATTTGTTTTAATAACTATGTAACTTAGAGGTATGATGAAGACTAAGAAATCCGTTTATGTTTGTTAATTGTTATTATGATATGATGTATGTACATCAATCAAGAAAGACAAAGAACATGAATTCTAAAGAAGCATTTATCTGAACATAACAAACGAAAGATTATAGAAAAAAGAAGTTTTTAATTTATTATAATATAATGTATTATAGCCTTCTCAAGTCCTCTTAAAGTCTTATATGAGACTCTTCCCTCTGCCCGATAACATACAATGGTACCGGCCAGAGAGGTTCCCTATAGTCTCGGTGCATGTGCATCACATCGGAATGTAGTGCACATGCATCTTGACTGGACCTACAGTTGAATTATACAGTGGGATCCGAACCACTGGAGCTTTAACGTTAAAAGACACTTTTTAATAAATTCGGTACAAACATTTTTTTGTAACACATGCACGATTTTCGTCCGTTACTTTTGCGCCCGCTACTCAATTCATTGGCAAATCTTCTAAACTCGCGTGAAATTCAACAAGTGCAGTTTGAAACGCAAAAATCAGTACATGTATTCAAAAAATATAGTATGCACCAAGGGCTAAGTGGGCTTTTTGTTCTCGTGTAGTTGCAGTACTCGTCTGCGGCTCGTAAACGCCCTCGCCTTCGGCTCGGGCTAACTCGCCTTGACTCATACTGCAAACTCCACACTCGGCCTAAAAAAGTCCACTTTACCCTTGGTACACAATTTACTATTTTCAATATTTAAATTATTTGTCGAGTAATCGTCGTACTTACGAGTAGGTTAAGTCGACTCAAGAGTCACACTTTTGCATAAGAATACTTAATCAATGACTAAAAAACAACTTAAACAATGTTTGAACAACAGTACGATATTACTATTTAAATTCTGGAGCTTGCGTTTTACTTGAAAGAATCTAAAAGGGTCTCTTTTCTGCAGACAAGAATAATATTTAGCTCAATAATTAAAAATATCCAATATTATTAGTCCTAAATTGAGGATAGCATAAATGATTTTTCTTCTGGATCTGATACATAGAAATGCAAAATTATTTACCAAACTTAATGACATTGATAGAAATTCTCTAAATATATTTAGATACACATAAATACATTCACACATGAACACAGATATTTCCTGATAATAGATTGTTTGATCCCTATACATGTTTCTAAAGTGTTTTTACAAAAATTGAAAAATCATATTACAAAGCTTTCGCTAGAAAAAAGTAATACTTAAATTTAATAAACCATGTACTAAAAACTACTTTTTCATATTCTTACCATATATTTTTTATTACAATGTATATTTCAATGAATTTTTTAGACAAGCACTAACTATGGGTGAGAGTGATCCGGAGAGAAAGGAGCAGGATGAACAGGTATTAGATTATTATAGAATCTTATATCGAAACATGCAACAAGCAAGTTTAAGCGTCCATAAAAAAGTCTACTTTTCTAGATTGTCCTGCCTAGTGTCTGAAAATAAAAATAATCATCGAATTATTAATGTTTATTGAGTGCATTTCTTAGATAAATGTAATAGATCTCAAAATTATCATTAACTTTCAATAAGAATTCCCTGGTAGAAATTCGAATATTTAAAATAGGCTGAAAACTATGAAATAGCTATAAAAATAGGCAAAATTAACTTGTGATGAAACGCTTTTTCTCATAACTGTAAATCTATTATATTTATATTACTTTTTGTGTCATACACTAATTGCAGGCAATATATTAGGAGAAAAGTGGGGGCGCTGTCGTCCTAAAACGTGTCGCGCAGCGCGCTGCGTCTCTGGATATGCTGGTTATGCTATGCAGTACGCGGGAGCTCTGCTTCACCAGTGTTGTGGTTGAACAGTCCTCTCTATTTGGGCGCGCGACTCGCCCAAAATAGGCGCGCGTATTACCCGTGTATCGGACGTATCGCTAGACACTAGGTTGGTGGCGCTGCTCTCCCACTTTTCTCCCAGTGTAGAGGCTTACAGATTTTAATCAATATATAAACTGTTCACATAATTGGCAGTCAATTGAAGTTATACAAGCACGACATAAAGTATTCGTGATTTTCTTATTTGACTACTGTTTTGACCTGGCTGATGTTGTATAGCACTTATTTTATAGCCATTAATTGTTTTTTGCTTGTGCTTTGCTTTAGAAGGTGGAATTTGTTTTTACTAGCTTGAAAATACTTTGTACTGCGGCACTACTCTATTTTTACTCTAATAAATGCGCAAAAAATGTCTATTGAAGCGTTTTATGCTGGAAAAATGGACCCATTTTTCGCTTACTTCCATTAATACAAGATGTTTACTATCTTTGAATTAATATAGATTTTTACCAGGGTTGAAAAAAATGTATGCATTTTGCAGAGATTATCGTTGTTTTTTTTTCAGAAATTATGCGCAAAACAAAACGAATAAAAAATTAGTAATTTCTAAAGCATTAAAACCATATTTTTACTCTTGTTTCTCAATTTCTGTATATAATTTCCATCAAATGATCTACTTATGCATTTGTCTCAGCATTTCTCATTTTTTAATTGATAAAATTAATACCATACTTTGTAATTTTTAGGGCGATCAATCATCACATGAAGATCTAGACGAGTTATTAGAAAAAAGAAGAAAAATAGACGAGCTAATAAAGCAAAAGAGTAGAGGTAGCGTTTAAATCTTCTATAATTCCCTGGTGAAAATTATGGTTAATATTTATGAACAGAGTACAAACACTTGGACCACGAATTAAATTGTAAAAAGCCGAAAATAGAAGTCGTGTTTTGAAATTTTCAAAGCTCTATTTTTATTAGATTTATACCTATAACATCATTTTCTTCCAAGGAAATGCATGCACAAGTCTCTAAAATATGCAATAAAAGTTTTTATAACTATTTCTTTTAGCTGAAGACAAAAAGGGTAGCAAAGACCACAAAGGTAAATCAATATATCACTATTACTATTATAAATATTAATACGCGGAAAAAATCAATTGGCCAACTATGATGATTTTACGGAAGAAAGTCCCGAGTAAAATTAATATTAAAGCTATGTAAAATGAACAAAGTGCGCCAATTTATGGTAGCTTACATACATATCGCAACTTTCTAAACATTACAAATTGATTTTTTTATCCAAATAGATTTTCTGCAGCCCATGCACGATTTTTGCGTTTTTAACCGTAATGTATGCTTTTCTAAAGCAATTTTTTCCAAAGGTTAGTTTTTTCTAAAAGTTTTTAAAAATTATTCTCGCATGTTTACCTTCATTTTGCATGTTAAAACAATCTAAATAATATTATGTGCCTGCTGCAAAAGCACATAAAGCGCATCAAGTGCGCCACGAAGGCGAGTTTGAGAAACAGACGAAGCCACCACGCCCGTGACACTATTTACTTCTATATTGGTGTTCGGATTTTTCATAATACAAAAAAAAAATGCTTATCGTTACTGTTCGTGAGTTTTTTTTAGCTTATCAGTATGTTTTCTGAGCTAAACTATGGTTTCCAATGAAAATATTTGTTAATAGGCCGTTTCGTTTAATAATAAACGAGTTTATATATCACAAATGCTTAAAACCGTATCTCTACTTTTTTTCCAGTGTAGTAGGACCGTAAAGTTAGCTTTCTAGCCTAAAAGTGGTAGGAGCGTGAAGTTGGCCGCACAAGCTATTATGTGTAATACAGTTGGGTATTGCTTTCCCACAGATTTCTTTAAGTAATACAGTTGGATATCGCTTTCCCACAGATTTCTATAAGTTGCGCAGAGTAAATGTGTTTAAATTGTCTGCTGGATTTTAAGGTTATGTTTTTAAACAGTAATAATATACGATTATTAATTACGATATTTAGAATTAAGTGGTTGCCGGTGCATAATTTGCGTTCCGGAGCAGTAACAGTAACTAGCTTGCCAGGGTAGTCGATGACAAGGTTCAGGTTGTTTCCGGGGTCTTGGTATAAAAATAATCTATGTACGGTGTCTAGGTGTACAGGGTGGCCGATGACGACGTCTAGGTGGAGTGCTTCGTGGTTTTTGGTGTCTAGCTGTAAAAATCATTCAAGAAAGGTGTTTAGGTGTACAGGGTTACCGATGACGACATCTAGGTAGTTCACCCCGTGATTTTTGGTGTCTAGGTGTAAAAATCATTTGAACGTGGTGTCCAGATGTACAGGGTGGCCGATGACAAGGTCTAGGTGGAGCGCTCCGTGGTTTTTGGTGTTTAGATAAATAAATTGATCTCCGTTCTTTTCTATCTGATATTTCATTGCGAAATATATCAAACTTGCTTAACCTTTTACTTTTTTAATCAATCAATTAATGTGCGTTATGAAAATACGTATACCAAGGACTAAGCGGACTTTTAGAGCGTATGTGATTGCAGTACTTATCTCTGCTCGCAAACGCACTAGTAACTAGCTCTTGGTACACAATATATTATAAACATAAAAAAAATTAATTCTTGATTTATATCATAAAGGTGGCAAACAAAATTGTAGAAACTACTTCAGCAAAAGAGGTGAATGTGTATCATATTCTTATTGTTCAACCGTTTTTAAGAAGAATGAAAATTTTTGTTTGCTATTTTTTTTATCTATTTCGTTTTAATGCAATTTTAGAATCATTTATTTATATAAATATCTGCATTTATGCTTAACATTTTTCCATGGATTTTTATATTATTTTTTAGTTATGAAACTTCAATATAACCAATTTAACATTATATACGTATACGCTCGATAACTATGAAGAATTATTGTAGGCCACAGTCAGCGTGCTGGACGTTGGGTCAGAGCGAGACAGAACTCCGCCATTATTCATCAGGCAATGGATACTTGAAGATTGCACTTTGCATCACTCGCAGACAGTGGTAAATAACATTTTACGGTTTTTATTTTTTATATATTTATTATATAAGGGAGATGTGCCCAGTATGGAACTACTTATT
The DNA here is from genome assembly GCA_037356405.1 of Nasonia oneida. NCBI lineage: Eukaryota > Metazoa > Arthropoda > Insecta > Hymenoptera > Pteromalidae > Nasonia > Nasonia oneida. The sequence goes on along the minus strand of JAZHPH010000238.1, from coordinate 72,093 downwards.
GTTAGAAAAATTCGCTATAACTTTCGATTAAGACCGCGAAAGTTGCTCAACCACGAGGATTTGCTTGTTGTTATAGAAGCTTCCGATGTTTTGGACACTGGTGCTATTAATTTTACATAAAATAACCAAATAGAAAGCAAAATTGTTAAAGCTAACTTCTTGGGATATCGAAAAAGTGTCGCCTAGTTTGGAATGCCATTAATATTTACAATAATTACAATACGTATACATTGTAAACGTCTAAAAACCATTCAATTTTGTTTGCTTTAGCTGAAGAAATTTCGTTCGAGCCGGTTTACCTTTGCTTGCCATCGAGTTTATCAATATTTCCAAAATGCACCGAAATCAACCACAGTTTCTATTCAAGCATTCCTTAAAGCATTTCCAGACTAAACAATGATTGTTTGGCTATTGTAAGCGTGTAGAAGTCTTATATTAATAAATACGTTTACGCTTTCAAGTGATACGGCGAAACGATACAATATATTTCACTAACTCCAGACTTTTTCGAAATTTAAACTTTAAACTAAACCTTTATGAAGGTAAAAGACATTTAAAAACACAATAAGTAAAAAATACTTCATGTTCTAATATCCCCGCATTGAATTATATTTAATTTTATAATACTTTTCCAGCTCATCCAAAAATGTCAAAGTTTCCTGTGCTTGTAATAAGAATACTGTTCTTACAACGCCTGGTTTATTAAATCCAGCAAGACAACACCACACTAACATGCGTTTCTAGAACTTGACTATTGGCACTCAACAAAAGAAGTCTTTGATATAAAATCTAACCCACCCAACGAATTAGTCAAGAGCACGATTATGTTGATGCTGATAACTTTTTACTTAGGCGCTTTGTTTTCCTCGTTACCTTATTTTCAAACAGCTATAGGCTGCTAGTGGAATTATATTTGGTCCTCACTATGTTCACTATTTCTTGCGTGTGTGTGTGTTTGCGTACGGATATTTATTACGTGTTATAATGAATGAAAAAATCGAAGCAAAAATGATAATGTATGTACGTATTCTTAACTAAAATTCGATTTCTTCATTCGCTTCGATTATTTACAGTGAATTAATCTGTTTAGAGATAAAACTGCGTTGTTTATGTTATAGTATCCCATTGCAAGATCAAGCAAAACTAGGAATAAGATTCTGAATTTCAATTCACTGTTAACAGAAGTTATAAATAAATAGAGTATCTACAGATACTCTATTTATTTATAACTATTTATTTATAATATAACGGGGTGGAGCTTTCGACAGCAATCGCGCAGACGTTAGCTGCGTGCAATGCAATTGCTGTCGCGTAAATCACCTCGAAATAATCGAGACAAGGTCTCGTTTCCTCGGGATGCAGAAATGACTCCGAACTCAAACGTTAGATGTAGAAAAGAAAGGAATATATTGTCTGCACTCAAAATAAGGTACACGAGCACACGCGCGGGTGTGCGAGACGCAAGTGAACGACGTAGCCAGAGATCGGGAGAGAGCTAGTGAGAGAGAGAGAGAGAGAGAGAGAGAGAGAATCAGAGAGCTGACACTTACGGTTGGCGGTTCTCGCTCGCTCTAGGGAATACTCGAGCCCAGGACGTCTCCTTCGCAGGCGAGTCGGCGTAGTCGCAGGTCGGACGGAGTCGAAGCGATGACGCACGAAGAAGCCTCCGACGTAGCCGTGATGCCGTAACAAAGGGCACCGGTCACACACGCACGCGAATTCGTGATCGTAAGATCGTAACAAAGAAGATAACGCGATCTAGCGAAAGCTGTCTCTCATCAGCTAGCCCGAACGAATCTGTCGCGCGCGAAGCTCTCGCTCTCTCTCCCCCCACTCATCGTCATGGTGTGCTCCCTCTCCCTGCTCTGCCGCTGCTCACCTGTAACATGTAACTAATTTACATTAAATAATATAATGATTGTATGCTGGGGAGGTTATGACGAGTTAACAACGTTCCTCATCATAATAACGATTTAGATCTTGGACTGAGATAGTAAGTAAAATCCTTTTGTGAAACGGACAAATTATTACGCAATTTGATTGTCTCGACACGTTTTATACGTAAACCAAATGAATGTCTCCGCAAATTATTATGTGTAAATATATTTTGGAGTCCAAAATTCTACAATATACAATTATTTTTAAATCGGCTTGTATTTATTTGAATATAAATTTATAAAATAACATTTATGACACGCCGTGGCGTAAACATCGATTTACCGCACGCTCGTTGCTCGTGCAAAAATGCACTCGCTAAATGTCGGTTTACGCACGTTATGTATCATACAATGTCGTTCGATAATTAGGGTTAAGGGGATTTCACCCTCGTTATCGCCCGAGCAAAGCCAGGATCCTAAGTCCTCACGGTGGTGAAACTTCTGTGAAACGCTTACTTTCTTTTGTATTTTATTATATTGAAGTAAGTCAATCAATACCCTTCCCACTAGAATGCAGCGTATAGTAGGCATCGGGATACTATCAAATTATTATTAAACAGACCCTAAATACGAAATCGATAGTAATTGACACATTCAATAATTAATGAAATAGATAAGAACAAGGAACAACAACGTAAGGCGAAGTAAGAATAAACAAAAGAAAAAACAAAACGAAGAAAAAACAAAATTAAATTCGAATGTTGACAAGTAAAATCAGTTAAAAAATCAATAATAATAGTAGACTCACGTAAGACAATAGTGATAAATTAGAACAAAAACATAATAATGTAAAGACACACCGATATACACGCACATCTTACGACTCTACGGCAAGAGACCACCGATACGCACGCACACATTGCGGTTCTACAGCAGAGGCACAAAATCAAGCGAGGCACACCGATATGCACGCACACACTACGACTCTACGGCAAGAGACCAAGCGAAGCACACCGATACGCACGCACACATTGCGGTTCTACAGCAGAGGCAAGAGACGAAGCGAAGCACACCGATATGCACGCACACATTACTCTACGGCAGGAGACTAAGCATAACGAACCGATACTAAAACCGAGCCACTACAAAATATAACGAGTACAGCACAGCACAAGTAGAGAGAAAAATAAGAAGCCTACTGTACATCATGGACCGCGCATACCCGAAAGCGACGCACGTGCAATGAAGGGGAAACCCACGGAGCGCGCAGCGCTATCGGCAAGTGACACATAATTCACGCGCTCTGGAAGCTCGAAGAGCCGCCAAAGAGGACACCGCGCAAGTCGGCTCAAAATGCATAGAAGAAGATTCTAGGAGCCTGAAGATAAGAAAGGTAAATCAGTGGCGAGTTTGACAGGAGAAGAGCACAAGGGGACTCGAAGTACTAGAGGAGAGGATTTTTACTCTGGTTTTCTGATTCGCCCTCCCTGCAACGTCAGGTGCATTAAAAGCTCAAAATAAGGCAAGGAGCTGCATCTAGGCCTCCTAATTAGCTAAACACATACCCCTCCGAGGAGATGAAAATCCAACATCGCCTCTGCTACGAGGGCATAAAAGAGCCCAGCAACAGGTCCTCACGTCCTCAGTCTGCTTCAAAAATCGTCGCCACGCGAAAGCTCTGAAGAGCTCAGAGACTCTGCCCGAGTCTCGTCCGGTATAATCTCTCGCGACTTAGAATAATTTCAATGTCTCGCGGCTTGAAATCATTTTAACAGTTCGGGACTTAGAAAATTTCGGATAAGTGCAAAGACTTATAATATTTCGGATAGTAAAAGAACTTCGAATATTTTGATCATATAAACTTAAAATTATTTCAGTCATACAACTAGCATACTTACGGTGTTGCTTTTTAATACTCTAAAATAATTCACAAAACGATTAGATTGTGACGTGGCCAAACTCGGAGAAATCTGAAAGTTTCCCACGAGGCCCGAAGGCCTGCACAACTAATTTTTTATACGTTTTCTCCGCGTTTTCTCGGAGGAGGTTCCCTCTCTCCCTCGCTCGGGTTTGTAAGGGGGTAATCGGAAATTATAACTCTCGAGTTCTCTATCTACAGCACTTTATTCTCTCACTCGTCCTCCGATCCGTTACAAAATCTCTACGCATTCACTCTCTCTCTCTCTCCCTCTCTGTCTCCTCTGGTGAGTCGCTTTGACAGCTCTTTATTTTACTCCTACTTTCGCACTGCTTTTCTGCCGCTTCTTCCCTTCGGGCCCTCTTTTGTTGTAGATTGTTGCACGCTCTTTTTTGCAACCGTTACGACGACATATAAATCGCTGAAGGTTGCAATTTATTTTCTACATCTTTTCTGCCACAAACTTTCTGCACGGCTTTAACCTCAAAATCTACTCGGCTCGGCTTGGCTTGGTTTCTCGCTCGCACTGCGTCTCTCTTCGCTCCTAATCAACATCGAGGAGACATCTACCGCATCGAGGGAGAACTTCTAATGCGTCTGCACGCTGTTTGAGGTCGGTACTTTCGCGCTCTTTACACTAACGCTCCATCTAGCCGTAAGAGTTATAACACCCACTCTATCACTCCGTCGATAACTTATCATCACTCCAGGAATTTCTGCTCTACCGACTGCCAGTAAGTTATCGGCGAAAATGAGTGAGAACGGCGAAAAGAGCGGGGAAGTGCCCTTTCAGCTATGCGGCAGCTGTAAACAGCCTATTCAGCACAAGGAGCCGAAAAGGTGTGCTTTTTGCAAGCTCCATTACCATGTCAAATGTCTGAACACCATCAACATCAAGACAGTCGTGGTAAATGATAAACAGTTTCTAGCCTGTCCTCCCTGTGCAGACGCCAAGGGTGCCAAAGCGGGACTCAGGTCAACATCGGCGGCGGGGGTGACTGCGACAACAGCGGCTAGCAAGACCACCCCAAAACAACCGGGGACGAAGAAGATGAGATCGGCACCACCATCAGCCAATACTTCACGAAGTACTTCACCAGCTCGCTCATCACCGACCATCGAAGCTGCATTGAAGGACATTCGTGAAGCTCTCGATGACATCCACTATCACCGAGTTGCAGGCACAAGTCCAAGATCTCTCATCGAGGAGCCCAACACTGCAGCAGGACAACAAGAACAACAGCAGCAGCACTGCGGAAATTAGCAGCCTCCGCAGTGAGCTGGCTGAGGTCAAACGACGGCAGGAGCAGACCTCAAATAGTGTTCTTGTCATCACGGGCTTGCACTACACCCGTGAGACCTCGCTGCATCTTCTCGCGTTTGCAGTCATAAACGCACTTGACCCAACGGTCCTACAGAGAGATGTTGCATCCGTCAGGACCATGGGTAGGCTCGATGCTACCCAGAACACCGCCAGGAGTGATGGCAGACTGCCACCATTGGTCGTCACTCTCTCGTCGAGTGCACTCGCACGATCAATCGTCGTTGCCAAAGCTCGTAAACGCAAGCTCCACACCAACGAGCTGGACGCAACCGTGATGGAGGAGGCCAAAGCTCTGAGCCCTGACCACCAAGGGCTCATAAACATCAACGAGCTACTCCCCACCGACGTCCACAAGCTGCGTTCACGGGCTAGGCTGGAAGCCAAGAAGAGGCAGGGCTGTCGAACGTTAGTCAGGGACGGGAGATTATTTATGCGCTGCAACGATACAACGAGCGCGCCACCGTCATCACCACCGACGCCGAGCTGAATGATTTTTTAGCCAGGATCCCGCCCGCCGTCAACATCGTTCTACAATAAAGCTGCCACACACACATCTCATCCCACCACATCCGCCATCAAGCTCATCCGCCGTGTCTTCATCGGGTTCTAAGGTATCTCTGTCCGAAGGTCTAAGGGTCTGTCATTTTAATGCGAACTCTCTCACGGGTCACATTGAGATGATCAGGCTCTTTTTATCCACTCGTTCTTTATTCCATGTAATAGCTGTTACTGAGACCTGGCTAAGCGAGAAGGTGACATCCATCCCTTCACTTGATGATTACCTGCTCTACAGACAAGACAGAAACAGAAACGGTGGAGGTGTGGCCCTCTATATACACAAATCTCTGACGGTTAGTGTTATTTCATCATCCGACGGTGAATGGTGTGGCAAGCCAGGCAAGCCTGAATACCTCTTTTGTGAAATATCGGCCAAGGGAGTTTCTCCCATTTTCGTGGGGGTTGTGAAACTTGGGATTTCTACCACCAAGGCCCCCTTACCATCTAGATTTACCACAGATGAACTCAACACGCATTTCAGCGCGATCTCAAACGATCCGCTGGCTCCTGCTGTTGAGGATTATCTTGCTACCCTGGAAAGTCTTGACCTCCCGGAACATTTCGAATTCAACCCTATAACGGAATCGGACGTGTTGGTTGCGGTATCGCACTTTGCCACTCAGGCTAGGGGGAGCGACGGCATCCCACAGGTTGTCATCTCAAAAGCATTGCCGGTTCTTGCTCCCTTACTAAGTCATATTTTCAACCTGTCCCTGAGCGAACCCTGCTTCCCATCTGCCTGGAAATTGTCACTTGTGCGCGCACTCAACAAAATCAGTTCACCAACAGCCCTGACTGATTACCGTCCGATTTCACTTCTCTGCTTTCTTTCCAAGGCTCTGGAGTGGCTAGTGCACAGGCAAGTCTCAGATTACCTTGAATCAAGGCTCTTACTAGACAACCTTCAAACAGGCTTCCGCACTGGTTACAGCACTCAGTCTGGCCTAATTAAGCTAACTGATGATGCCAGGGCTGGGATAAACAAAAAGAAAGTAACACTGCTCCTTCTCTTTGACTTTAGCAAGGCGTTTGACACTGTGTGTCACGTCAGGTTCCTGAGAAAGCTATCCACCTTCGGTTTCTCAAAGCAAGTCATCCGCTGGTTTGCCTCCTACTTCTCTGGTAGAGAGCAGGACGTCGTTGGTGACAATAACGAACGTTCTTCTCCTCGGCGTCTCAACATCGGTGTCCCGCAGGGGTCTGTTCTGGGTCCCCTGCTGTTTGCATTGTACATCAACGACATCGGTTTCTGCCTTGATACCGATGTTTCCCATCTCATCTATGCGGATGACTTGCAAATTTACAGTCAATGCCACCTCGAAGAGCTCGATTCTTTATCAAACAAGATGAGTGCCAATGCTGAGAGGATTACTGGTTGGGCTGCACAGAATAAGCTAAAACTCAATGTTGCTAAAACTAAAGCAATTGTCCTGGGCTCTCCCTACTACATAAACGCATTACCCTCAACAGCTAACACTTTCATTAACATAGGGGGTGCCCAGGTCAGCTTTGAATCTTCTGTGCGTAATCTGGGATTGGTGCTCGACTCTAAGCTTACGTGGAGGGAGCATATTACACAAGTGTGTAAGCGTGCTCACACACTAATGTACAGGCTTTACTTTTTCCGGAAAAGCACCAATCTCAGGTTGCGCAAGCACTTAGTGCAGGCCCTCCTGTTCCCTCTTATAGACTATTGTTCCCTCGTATACTGTGACCTGACGCAGGAACTCGACCTAAAACTTCAGAGGCTCGTGAATACAGGAATTCGGTACATCTATGGTGTAAGAAGAGATGAGCACATCTCCCCATGCAGGCGGGAGTTGCAGTGGCTAACCACTGCCGGACGCAGGAAGTATTTCACCGCTTGTTTCTTAAGAAAAATGTTTAACACAGCCGTACCATCATACGTACTGGCATACTTCGACTTCCGCGTGACACTCCGGCCTGTTAGAGGCTCTCTTAGGGAGATAGTAAAATCGATTTTTGAAGAGAACGTGCCAAGTCTCTAGAAAACATTCTTTTTGATAATTCAACTCTCAATTTAACAATAGAAAATCAAGCGATTTTCGAAAATTATCCGAAGGCGAGTAGTTTTATGCAAGAGGACGAAGCAACCGCTCCACGGGGAGATGAGATCGTGAACTGCGGATATGTACAAGAGGTGCCGTCGGCGAGCGCTAAGACTCTACCGAGCCTAGAGAGCTGGAGAGAGAATATAGTTGAGGAGTCTCTATTGGAAAGAGAGACTGATTATTTTGATGATTTCGAGAAATTTAATGATGACCTTTTTGTAAATTTCCTAGGAGTGAATGAGACAAAAGGTATAATGGATGATATAGAAATGATTCAAAGCAATAAATATGACGCCGAAAAAGTGTATGTGTGCCAGAATAAAAACGATGACGCTTATACGACGGAGAGATTAACAGATAAAATTATAGGAAAAATCAGAAAATTTGAGGATTTATGTGAATATACCCTCGACTGCCAGGAGAGCGACGCAAGCGAGTTAAGTGCTAATGAGAATTATGAAGATTTTAAAACAAGTGATTATTATGAAAATGATAAACAATATAAAAATAAAAATTTGGAATTTAGTGCATCAATATCTCTATGCCATAGAGGTCAAGCGCAGATTGCCAAAGATGATTATGAAAATTATGAAAATGAAATGATAAAAAGTTGTAAACGAATTGAACAAGATACAGAAATTGAAGAAACTTGTTTAAATGAAGATGTTGAATGTGTATATTTTTGTGCTCAACAAGTAGATAATGAAAATTGTGTAAAGTTGAAGAGTAAAATTAAAGAAATGGAAGATTCTGATCCGAGAAAATATACTGAACGAATTCAAGAAGAAAAGCGTCCCTATAACGATAAGCATAGAACCTTGACGAGTCAAATAAGTTCAAGAGAAAGCGCGAGTAAAAGAGAAGATTTCAAAAGAAAAATTCGGGACGAAGCACATGAGAAATTCGAACCGTTGTACGCCTCCCAAATAGCCGAGATAAGCCCAACAGGACGTCCACCGGACGAGGAAAGTGCAAGGGCAAAGTTCGAGATGAAAATTTAGAACAGTATTACGATTTCAAATCCAATTTACAGAATTGTGAAAATAATAGTAACAAAAATAAATATTTGTAAAAAGCGTGTAATTAGTAAAGGTGCGATTCCGAAATCTATAAAATTGAGAAAGAAAATTTAAAAAACGTTACCATCAGATAACAATTACGAGGATTTTACAGATATTTTCTCAAAAGTTCGACCGAGTAAATTTCACAATTCAATCATAAAGGACTAAAATCCCGAAGTGTTTGAGTTTGTTGGATCTAAATCAATTGCGATTAAATCGAGTCTTCTTTTAGGCAATGACTGTATAGCTCTTTCAGCTATTAGCTGAGCTTTAAATAAAGTACTTCCCTTTTAGATCTAAATCAATTTCGATTAAATTGAATCTTCTTTCAGGCAATAACTGTATAGATTCTTTAGCGATTACCTTAGGTGTAGTTTGTCTGAACAATACTCTGTTTTCAATCACTTGTTGACACTGAATAGCATCCTTCATTTCTACAAACGGTTTCATATCATTCAGTACTTCATAAATTCATAAATTGATTTCACTATTTTCTTGAGTCAAAACTGGCAAAGTATTTAAGAATTACAGATCAGCATTGTTTTAAGTAATATTTCATATTAATACCTTTAACTTGACCGTGATAAAACCTTCATTATCCCTGGGAAGTACATAGTCCGTAGGATTCCAAGTAAACAAATGGTTTTTTTTTTTGAGCTTAAACTTGAGGAGGATACTTTGTATACCTGTAGTTTTGGTATAATTGCAGAGATTTTAATTTAGATGTTTAGAAATGATTTGGCTATGAAAAAACTAAATTTTTTCATTTTTTTCGCTTATTATGCCACTTTTTTGTGTATAAAACGTTTTTTAAACATTTAAATTAAAATCTCTGCGTTTATACCAAAACTACAGGTATACAAAGTATCCTCCTCAAGTTTGAGCTCAAAAAAAAAACCATTTGTTTACTTGGAATCCTACGGACAGTGAAAAAATTCACAAAACATTGCACCGAGTGCCACAATGGGCCAGCAGGGATAATGAAGGTTTTATCACGGTCAAGTTAAAGGTATTAATACGAAATATTAGTACAAAAAATTTAAAATGATTTACTTTTATTTTGTGATTTTTCCTTATAATCCTTTTTTTCAGGGTTTAAAGGTGTTGTGTCCCCTTAAGGCGTTTACAGAAGATTATGACAATAGTACTTTTATAATGATTTAATTCGGATGATACCCCCCCCCCCCCCCTTCTCAACGACTACTGCGCGCAGTTGCTTCCAAGCTCAATTTTCCCCACTCATACTAGCATGTCGGCGCTGCGCAGTGTGAGTCAGATCAAAGTAACACTCGCTACCTACTGGCACGACAAACTCCAAGAGTGCGTGAACAGTGTCGCTGAGAGACGACACAGGCTTATAGTGTAGAAAGCTGCGTCTTTCGATGGATCTTTGGGTGGCTGAAAGGGTGAAAAGATCCAGCTCGCTGAACATGCATTGCGACAAGTGAGGATGTAAAAATGCCATTTTTTCCCCAAACTAAATACGTCTAGCACCAAAAATATTCGTAACGCTTCTCAAGGTCTGCTGCTGCTGAGTACTTCTCTTCTAAGGCCTCATCTACGTTTTTCTCGTGAATCTCTTCTTCTGTCCTGCCGTATGTTCCGTATGGATAATAATATTGAATTAATATTTTTTAGAAATGTCTTTCATTAGGTCTGAGGGGACATGTTTAAGGTACATTTTAAGTCCGGGTAGAGTAAAGAAGACGGTCCAGATCTTTCACAAAGCCCTGGCAAGTGACTAAAAAGACTTATTTATATAGTACAATGTCATGAATTTTGGTTAGTGATTTCATATAGTATATATATGATATCTCTCAGTAGAAATAGTGTATAGTGTAAATATTTTCAGTAGATATTTTTTGTTTTTTAATTCACGCGAAAAGAAACAATTTTTATTGAACGAATATTTTGTTTTGTAGGATTTAACCCAGGCTGAACCCCTTAACTCTACACTTTAATTATTACGCGATGAGATAATCCGTACGATAAGATAACCCTTTATTCGAACGGAACACAAGATAAAGAGAAAGACGCGAGATAACCAATTCGTTCGCAAAACTAAAACGTGGAACTGCCGTCCACCCGCGAGACGAATTCGACCGAAGAAAACGAAATACGCTTCACTAACCCTAAATCCTCTGGAATGCGATGTTGAGCTGAAGCACCGGGGACAAGTTGAAGTCGGGACACGTCCGTTCGGGAGCAGTCGGGGCTCGAGCGCTCGCGACTTGCGGCCTGGTCCTGCTGCATCAGACTCTCACGTAGGTAGATCCCACGAAAGGCTCCGCCACCTGCATTGGTTGTCTTACGGTGCGCGGGGCCGACTTGAACGCCCTGTCGAGGTGAAAGGTCACTGCTGCTGCGCCAATGTTGCTCGTCGTCTCCTTGCGTCTCTCACTCACAAGTCGGCGACGTGCGTTGTCATTTTTTGTCCGTCGTAGCCACTGCTCATCTTTCGCCATTTATTCAAAAAATTAACGACGCATTTAGGCACATGCACTCTCTCTCATTTACACACACAGCCTCGAGGCGCTCCAACACGACCGCGTCGAACGCCGTTGTAGCACGGCAAAATTTTGCTGTGTTACAAGAATAGTATATTGTGCAACTAGGGGGGGGGGGACTATTTCTAACGAGGGACTATTTCTAAATCTCACCCGAGGTAGAAATTGCCCTCCGCTCCTTGTTACACACTGTACTTTTTTTGACAAATGCCTGTAAAGACCCGTTTTTATGCATATAGAGTGAATGGTAAGTTGCGCATTTTAAGTCGTAAGCCACTCTTACAAAATTTTTGAAAATTTGTCAAAAATTTAATTCATTTTGAGTGTTTTTAAGTAGCAGGAAGGAATAGCTATTCCCTCCCGCTGCAGCATGAGGGAATGATTACCTCCCGCTACAGCGGGAGAGAATGGCCATTTCCTCCCGCACGCTCTAAATGAACAGCTTGTCATTCACTTTAGATGGATGAAAACGGGTATTTTTTATGCACGTGTTAAGAAAATACCTTTATACTTTCTTGTAGTTTAAAGCTGTATTATATATTGCTTAAAGAGTTTGTGGCTTAGTCTACCGTACATGTCCTTCATCTTAATTCTATTTATAACCGATTTTTCATTTTAATTTAAGATCTTAGGCTCGGCCATCCATTAATGCCGGAAAAAATAATTTGCTCTATCAGGTAATGAATTACCCAGGGCGCAATAATAGTATATTATGTAGCAAGGGAATAAAGTAGTTTTTTTTTTGAAAAATTAATACATTTTTGGAAAAATTAAAAAAAAGTTTTTAATCTTATAAACTTTCAAAAATTTTCTTTGCATTGACGTAAATCCTGCTTTTTAAGGGAACGAATTGGCTGCATAGTTAAATCGTGAATAAAGTTCTATATGCAACACGGGATTAAAGTCAATTATTCCCTCGGGCGATTACTGCCCTTACTTCGCTTAGGCAGTAAACCCACCAGCGCAAATAATCAACGATTCTAGTCTCTTCTTTCATAATGTACTATTACTCACGACTAAACTATAATAGCCGCCTTATTCCCTGAAAAGTGTTTGACGTGGCAAAACCCGCAAGCGAATTTTCACCTTCGTTCCACGGCCCCGTATCCACATCACTATAATTTTTAACTTTTCTGGATCTCTGCCTGGATCTCGGAGGGAGAACCGTTAGATCTACTCGAATCGGGATATTCGAGAAGATATGAAAATAAGTCACAATCAAGTACAATGGGATCTCTCTTTATTCCAGTCTTCAAATACAAACGACCGCCGCGCTACAACACTTCTCTCTCTCTCTCTTTCACACACGCGCACTTTATCTTTCGTTCGCGTACGGCTTGACTCAGGGGGGTCGGTAAAGGTCATCGCACAAAGATTTCTCGTGTATGCGATCCCATGTGCGCGTGCCTGTGCGCGCGGGAGTTGACCAATGAGAGCACTTCTCTGGCGGAGAGCGTTGACCCGACAAAGTTAACGTGCGTTTTTCCGTGGGCTCGCATCTCGGCCAATGGGAGCAGAGTTTTTGGCGGTGTTGCCGGTCAGACCAGCACTTTCGCGCATTTGTTTCTATGCTCTTCTTGGGAATAGCCGCATTCTCATAAACATACAGTAAGTGATTATTACATTATTACATAGTGAATCTGATAAAAAATGCTAGGCTAATGATAATAAACTATTCTTACAACAACAATTTTATATTATTCTTAGAAACGAAGAAAGGAAGTTAGTGATGTCATTATTAGAGTATTGAAACCAGTATTGCTGCAGTGTGCTTACACAATCTTTTGAAAATTCGAGATTATGCGCAAGAGTTACCTCAACGACGATACTGTCCACCAAAATTTACCAATTGGGTAGATAATCATGGTGTCTCTCGTAATGGCTCTTGGAGAAACATGCAGTAACGGGGTGCACTTTTGGGGGAGAACTCGGTGATATTCAACTGGATCACAACCTCTCGGTGCGACGGAGAACTCTCTCAACGTCCGTGATTTACCCGCGTTGCAACGCAGCTCGCTGCTAGAGCTGCTTCGCGAACCTCGTGTTCACACGTGTGCTACCTCTCCGCACTCTCCTGTGCGGAGCCGGCTTCTCAGTTTTGCGTTGCAACCGCTTGTTGCAACGCCCGCGGAGGCGGCGGTATTCGCGATGAGGACGTAGGGAACGGGAGAGAACAACAGGAAAATAAATCTAATTCCGATTAAAATCAAATAAAATAATGATATATTGTGCGGCCAATATTTTCTCTATAAAAACGTGCGCCGAGTCACCTCAATGTCGTCTTGGCGCTGCTACCGCTAACGCGATACAGAAAAAAGACTCAGTCCTGCTTACTCGCAGTCGCCGTTCTCGGTAGGCGCACACCACATACTCACATACTCTGCGCCGGGGCGTTGCTGGAGCCGACGTCCTCTCGTTTAGCTGCTGATCGACAGGCCGGGTCGTCCTTGCTTCTCGTAGCTGGAGTTGACTTGGAAGTCTTCTTCTCGCGATCTCACACTCACTCTCACTCTCTCGTACGCTATCGGTCGTCGCTTGATGCCGTCAGTCTCATACACGAGAGCTGACGCGTTCGCACCTATGGCCGGAAGCTATCTCCCTGTCCGACGGACCGCGACTTATACGCGAGGCCCCGAATCTTGCCTCGCGCTTGCGCAACGTCACGTTTCAACGATGCGCGAATCTATCCGATTTCGCACCTCGTTACAACCCCCTCCTAGAATCGAACAATCGTCCCGAGTTCGGTTCTACACTCTAGGAAAAACGCGACGTGTATCGTTCGGACGGTTGAACCTTTTCTACGACGCACCTGTTTCTACTCTGGTTTACTCATAGTCTTGCAGGTCGCGTCGCTACTTCCAGGAACGTACCCTAGAATGATCTTCGCCTTGATCGCAAGGTTCCTTTTGGCACGTTCACGAACCGTACGCTAAGTGGCTTCGTTTAGCCCGGACGCCGTATCTCTCTGTTCGCCTGCAGAGGTTCGCTCGTTACTCAGCGGTGCGTCGCTCGCATCCGCTTGTCCGCTCGCTTCCCTCGGCGGTTGAGTGATGTCGTCCTCTTCACTCTTCAGCGACTTTTGCTTAACCGTAAGCTCGTGCTACTCTTTAAGCCACATGACCGGTGTCGGATCGACGAACTTCCCTTGGTGATGCTTTGCTTCGCATCCGCCGTTCGTGACTTTCCTTCGTCATGAAATCGCCAGCCTTGCTCGCTACCGGTCCATGTCGTGTATTTTAGTAACGCGCTTGGTACGCTGACGCGTTACTCGCACGTTGCGACACCATCTTGTCATTCTATCTCGAGATCTTCTCGCGATCGTGCCAGGCACAGATTGCTCACCCTCTTTATCGAGTTTTCTAAGGGTAATAGGGTGGCGCTACCCTGTATCTCTGCCGCTGACTTCTCTTCGTCGTAGTCATCACTATGCAGCTTTTCGCGGACCCACGCCTGAACTCCAGGCGAACCTTGAATCCGTCTCGTCCTTAGTCCTTTGTGACGCGAGCTTGACTTACTTCCCACTGGTCGTAAGGAGTCCAAACGTCTTGCTGAGGTCTAACGTTGGTACGTCTCTCGTTATCTGCAGTTCGCAGAGACGACCGTCCATGTTGGGTAATGGAAAGGCGTAATAGCCTCAGAAGCACGTTGAATCTCGGACGCTAACGCAGGAATTAACGCTTTTCTCTTCGCGCATTCTTGCGTCTTCATTGTGCTCAAGCGTCATGGTACCACTATCTTCAGCGCTGGACGCCCGTCCTACGGACGAAGCTAGCGGATTCAAACTCTTGCACCTCTGAGCTTTCTACGGTCTTAATCCACTTTGCGTCAAATTAGCTTGTGCTGTTCATTAGTAGGTGTAAGATCTCGTAGGACTATTACACTGCGACGCGTCCCCTTCCCTGGACTTGCTTCGCTCAGAGTGCGAGCGCGTCCTCGCGTCTGACCTCCCCTGGAGTAACAATGATCCATCCCGGGGTAAACTTTCTGGTAGCTCTACACGAGCTTGCGCCGTCTCAGTGCGTCGAGACAGGCGCGGGAAGGACTTTGAGGTGGAGGCTGTCGAGTCTAACTCCTTAGCGCTCTCGAAATCAGACCTCCTGCACCGTCTAGTGTTCTGCGCCTGTGAAGTTCTCGTTTCACAACCGCTGTCCCCTGCGTTGGACAAGTCGCGCCACCAATGCGTCAATCGTCCACAGGTCCAGCACTCGAGCCTTTTACGCGCTCTTCTGGACATGTGCTTGACTGCATTATCTGGCTCAGAGCAACTTTCCCTTTCATGCGTCCGTGACTTGCATATCCAGCATCTTTTTTCAGTTTCGCATGCATGCTTCGATGCGCCGATGATCGTCTTGTTCGTCCCATCGACCTTCGCGCTATGCTGGTTTTTCCTCCTATGCGATCGGCCATCTTGCGCTCTTTGCGTCTGCTTGCCGTAGGGCAAGTGGCCTTTCTGGACCGCGGGTTTCCGTTCACCCTTGTGCCTTCGCTCGACTCACTCGACGAGGCGTGTTCCACTGGACGAAGGAACGCTTTCCCTTGCTTCCTCTTTGCTCTGGCTTTTAGGGCGCTTGCGCGGGCTATTGCGTCGTACTTCGTTTATTTGCTTGGTTTTGCTCTTCTGCGAAGTACTGGACGCTGACGCTGTCTTCCGCTGTGGCTTCGCCCTTGGCATGCGTCTTTGCTCCGCGCCGGCGAGTGGATTTCTCGTCTGACTCGCCTCTGGCTTCTCGAGACGTTTCACCTTCTCTTCTAACTCTCGCAACTGGTGACGCATTCTCCTCATTTCCTCTAGAAGTCCCGTGTACGTGAGAATCTCCCTCACGCAACTCGTTGCATAACGAACAAAGCTCCGAAGTCCTCTATGACTCTGTGTCCGAACTGAGCTCTTCGTTGAGAGATATTTCGCTGTCCAGCGTTGGTGACGTCTCGCTCGTCGTTGAGGTTATGACAGCGTTTTCACTTGGTATTTTCTTCTCATCGACCATCGGATGATGAGAGTCCTCCCTCCCGCAAACGCTGTCTATCCTCGAAGTAACTGGCTCGCAGTTCTCGGCTGGTCTTGGCTCTCGGCTGCTTTCTTCAACAGTCTATGCGCACTCTTCATCGGCACCGTCGAATCCGCTATCCTACGCGATTCATGCCGCGACTGTTTTGTAGACACTCGGCAACGCGATTTCTACAAACGTGAGCAGCCTTACGTCTTTCTCGTCTTGAATGACGTCTCTGCCAAGCTCTTCAACGGTGACGAAATCTTCCTCGATATTGCACCTACTAGCCGTGCCTTTAGACGCCGTATCTTGCTCCTATAGTCGTCTGAGGTCTTCAACATCAGCATTTCCAGGACGCGATTTACGTCCTCACTTGAAAGTCTCAGCACCAATTTGTCTACTTCAGTCTCTACCCTAGACTGCGGTGTGCTGAGATCGGTACGCGTTTCCACTGAGCAGTTTGCCTGCATCGCACGGCGCAACTACACTATTGGATGTGCCTCGCCGGCGTCATCATTGGCTGCTAACACTGAGCACTTTGAGCGTCCTAAGGCCTCTTCGGACATACGTTCGATGAACGCCACGCGCAACCCTTCTCGCTTGGTACGCGCTTCCTTTGCTGACATACTAGAGGATGGTACAAAGTATGCTGGTGCGTACTCGCCTAATAACCATCTCTGTAGTGTTGCAGCTTGACTTATACGTCCGCCGTCCTGACGCAACTCTAGCGACTCCAGCGCTATTCTGAGCTCGTCGCTGTTCAGGCTTAAGCACCATGGCTCGCTGACTTTTTTTAGATCTAGTATCATCTTCGATCTTGATTGTGGAGGATGCTTGTGCGTGCTTTGTATCATTGCGTATCTTGAACGCGATATCGCTAACAACGTCGTGGCAGCTCGCAAACCGTCACACTTATAAACACACTAGAGATAGCTCCTAGGTTGTATTTTTGTTGCTACAACGTAAGCTACGAAATTACAGCCTGTCTACTCACACAAATACACTCGTTGACGTGTCCATGTAGCGTAACTGAATCCCGAAATTCAGTTAAAAAAACAAGATTTTCTCACGCGAAAGTAACACAAATTTTCGTTAATTACGATAAACAAATCACAAACCGAATTAACGTGAGAAAAACGTCAGAGAAGCTCGTCTTACTCTTGACGCGCGCACACTCTGCACTTTAGTGCTACAGGCATATACTCACTCACTCAATTTACTTTCGCGCAAACCCGAAAAAATAATAATTTATTCGACGCAAAAGTCGCAAAATTCCCCGTGAGTCGTGGTCGAATCCGACCACGCAAGAATCGTACACGAGTACGATTCTTGGGCGTGTTGTATCTTGGTTGTCGCGTCTTACTCACACACATACGCTTGACTGCGCAGCTGTGCGCACTTCTATCAAAATCTTGATTTTTGAGTCCTTGGACGCAAGTTCCGTTCGATTCCAAGTCTCGCGTTCGATTCCTGGACTTGTGTTCGATTCAAGAACGTCTAGATCGATCGCGCGTTCACTGTTGTGCGCTCAGTTTCTTCGCACGGTTTTTATGCGTACTCAGTCGCTCACTGGTACGATGCTGCCATTAAAAAAAAATCCACACGACAGATAAAACAATTTCGAACTAATTCGCAGTTCGCTACGTATATTGCAATTTTACCGAAAAATCAACGCAACTTTATTCACTCAAATATAATAGTACATTACATAACTAGGGGCAAAATTTAGCTGTTTCAAGCGAGGGTAATGATTGAGCACGAGTAGGAATCAAGGGCGCTACTCTCAATCATCATCCTCGCTTGAAAAAGCCAAATTTTGTTCCTTGTTGTGTACCGTGCTTTTTATAATCAGTGCATTGTTAACGCTTCTTTTAGCCTGCTTGAAAAAGCAGAGTCCAGTATCTCATAGTAGAATTTCGTTGTAAATCTGAATTGTGTTAGATGTTACATGGACCTATGGTATATACATACATATATGAGATGTGTCACACACATTCACATACGAAAATGCAAATATCTGAAGCAAAAGTGTTTTTCCCTAGGCGAAAGTGAGTACTTTTGCCCCTAGGAAAAAAAACACTTTTGCCTTAGATATACATGTATATATGTATGTGTGGTTGTGTTTATACGTATATGTGCAAATCCACAGAAAATCGGACAGTTCAGGGGCTCTGAGTGAACAAATTTGAAATTTGAGAGCACTCCTACCAGACCAACTTTCTTGGGTTCTTTAGGCTATACAGAACTCGAAAAACCTTGGGTTCCCGCGATTTCGAAATACCTATTTTTTTTTTGCCGGGCAGTTTAAATTATCTTATGGGAATTTAACACGGGGAACATAAACAAAAATTAGGCACAGTTCAACTTTACCTACTCAGTGTCTGAAAGCGTAACCCAAAAATATGTATTACTAGGATCAAAGTTTCAGAAAAGAGCTTTAATTTGAGGGCTGGTGGGTTAATAATTGTTGCCTGGTTCAAAAGTTGTTTAGGCTTGAAAATAGCAAAAAATCATAAATACTTGGATTTTTTACGAAAATCGGCGATTTTTCTTATTCTTGAAATTCGTATAACTTTTGACCTCAGCAGTCAATTTTGACCATCCAGGACTCAAATTGTGGCTATTTTCTTCCTCTTTCGCATTCAAAATCAGATTAACATTTTTATTTTACGATGAGCTATATATATGCCCATCAATTATGGCTGTTTTTTTATCTTTTTCATGCCATATATATAGCTAATGAATCTAATAAAATGTGTAATCTGATTTGAAAGCAAAAGAGGAAGGACAGAGCTATAATTTGAGTCCTAGACGGTCAACATTGACTGCTGGAATCAAAAGTTATGAAGATTTAAAAAAAAAAAAAAAAAAGAAAAATCGCCGATTTTCGTAAAAAATCCATGTTTTCATGATTTTTCATTGACACTAGCCCTCAAATTGAAGCGCTCTTCTGATACTTCGATTCTAGTAATACACGTTTTTGAATTGCGTCTTCATACACTGAGTAGGTAAAGTAGAATCTTAGCTAGTTTTTGTTAATTTTCCCCGTATTAAATTCCCATGAAATAATTTAAACTGCTCGTCAGAAAATAGGTATTTCGAAATCGTGGGAACCCACGATTTTTCGAGTTCTGGGTGGCCTAAAGAACCCAACAAGGTTGGTCTAGTAAGTGTGCCCTTAAATTTCAAGTTTGTTCACTCAGACCCCCTGAAGTGTCCGGTTTGCTGTGGATTTGCACATATATACACTGTGACAGTGCATATGCCCTCACAACAGTTCTGCGTAAGCCCAGCTCATACACGCGCGTAAAGCGCGCACACACACATACAAACACGCATTGCGATGAATATCAAGGCCGAGTAGAGTAGGGGAGAGAGAGGGAGGCAAAAGGAAAGCAGCGTGACAATAGCCGACGCTGACTAATAAACACGCAACAAGAGAGAATGAGATAACAGAGCTGGATTCGCACGAAGCAACCCAAAGGGTCCCGAATCGATCGAAGAAAAACTATCGATCAGCGGACTCTGGTAGCGACCAAACGTGGCCGGCAGCCTGAGAAGCCGGCCAGCCGTCGGAGCCGCTCATTTTCAAGGGCGCGGCTCCGACCAGACCAGACCATCAGGCCGAGGGCCACGACATCGTGCTCAGGTTAAGAAAACCCAGTGCCTGCAGCCCTCACCAACGCTACGAGGAGGAGTTCTGTGGGCCGCTGACCAGACAATGGCGCTGACGAGGTGAAACTCAGAGCAACCACCCCGTCCAGCATCGGCAGCGCAACGTTCATCGGCAAACCTGTAAGTCTGTCCTGTATCGGCGAATAGCCCATTTATCTTTCTCTCTCTCGGATAATTTGGCGCATGGCGCACCACCTGCAGAAAAGCACAAGCGAGCATAGTTTAGTATAGAGCCAAGGGCAAAACCCGATTGTCGCGCATAGTGCGCCGGCCGATCTCGATGATTGTCTTGACGCACAACACACGCACACACGATCGCACGTAGTACATATTGTTATTTTGAATGAATAAATGTTCTGAGGACAGATGAAGCCCGAAGGTTCTCTTAGTATAAATTATTAGAGTGTCATTATTGTGCATCCTAAAACCCTTGCTTCTATTCATGAACAAGCCGAGCACAGAAGGACTCCGCCACTCTCCGCGGTCCGTCAAGACGGAGATGCCAAGCAGCCGAGCAACGTTACAACACACGAAAACACTAAAAAGGCCTTTTGCCTCAGGCTTAAAAAACTCTACTTTCGCTCCACTTTTTCGTAGGTGAAAAGCGCGTTTTTGATGCACGTGTTATAAAAAGTAACTTTACTCTCTCATCATTCCCGCAAATGAATATGTTGATTATTCCCACGGGTGGGCAGTAATAACCCGAGGGAATAATCAAGTTTAGTCTCGTGTTGCATATAGAACTTTATTCACGACTTAACTGTGTGGCCACTTTGTTTTCTTGAAGAGTGGGACTCGTCAGTACAAATACAATTTCAAAATTTAGAAAAATTACTTAAATTAAATTTTTTTTAATTCTTCCAAACATTGTTTAATTTTTTAGAAATTTTTTTAATTTTTCAAAAATTTCTACAATTTTTTTAATTTTTCAAAAATTTAAAAAATGTCTAAAACAAATATTTTCCTGCATTTGCGGGAATAACGTTACTTAATTCTCTCATTTGCGAGAATAAAGTACTTTATTCCCGCAAATGCAAACATATGTAAAATAACTTGGTCTGGTGCGTGTGTCCTTAAAATTGCAAGAGCTCGATTTTTCTAAGACCGTTGTAGTTTGTTTGGCCTTTTTCAATATTTCATTCGTGATATCTTTTTGATTACTTTATTTTGGTTATGTTCAGAGGAATTCTTATAAATTAGAAGTAATTCTATGATGTAATTAAATAAAAATTTTATTCGTCGTTTTACTGGACAAGCAAGCAGTTAGATGAAGTTTATGATGTTTCTTGGATAACAGATTCACAGTTGTATGTTGCTCATTAGATTTTTATATTATATTGTATTAAATATATTCTTTTACTCTGAATAACGTAGTCTCCTTAATACGCGGCAGAGGTTGATAATGCTTAAAATACACGCTATCACTTGTGGCCAAATTGATATTCTAGATGTTCAACTGCTATTGCTAATGTCGGAGAGTCTAATCGGGAGTCCTTTAATTTTGTCTACTCATTGCGTTCTAGCTTTGACTTCATAAAGCTTTTTAATATTACTGTCAAGAGAGGATTAAGCACACTCACAAGGCGTTGGACGGATTTAGCACGCTTGAAACATTACACTAGAAACGCTGCCGCTTCTCACGAGAAAATGCTTACACATGCACTACCAAGCAAAACTTATAAAAAAGACGCTGCGTGGATTGGCCCCAGCCTTTTTGAAGCCTCGATAACGATGTAAGTAGTTACAAAATTAAATGACAAGGAAAGCAGCTCATCATACTAAGTATTAAGTCGTATAAATTGCATTGATTTAGAACGCTGGCTCTGCTTTTTAGCGCTTGGTACCACAATAGCTAATAAGCTATAGGTGCTCGTTATTTGTATGCGCTCTATGCGTAGACACACGTTTGCAGTCAAGCTGGCTATACATACAATTTGCAGTCTCAAAGTCATCGCGTACGATATATCTCCTATATAATATGGCATGAGCGGGCAAGGTTTGATCTTAGGGCTAGACTTCTGGAGTTTTCATATGACGGGCTTCTAAAACACCAAGTTACGAAATACGTAATAAGAATTTGATACGCAGGCGACATGGTCGCGGTTTTAATCGGATGGGATAGGACATCGCACAAGCGAAACTGAAAGCAATTATTAGTGCTATTGTGGATACACACGGTCTAAAAGATACCTGTACAATTTGCGGCGTACGATCCAGTTTTATTTCATGACGATAATGTCGATTATTTATAAAAGCCGATCAAAGGTTTAAAGTTTTTCCCATCACCGGATGGCAAGCACACGCTGGGCTAATTTTTTTCAAATTCACAAAGGTTTTTTACATTCAATTGCAGAAATATTAGACTAACGACAACGCATTTAGCTTTGCTAGGAAAGTGGAAACTTTATGGTTGTAATAAACCAGCTTAAAAAGACGATGAGTTACAAATTTTTGATAAAGACGTTTGACCTTTGATTTTTAGATATTTTGATATTTTATCCTCTATAAATAATCTACTTGAAGCATTACGATTTTTTTTCATTAATTATAAGTAAAAAACGGCAGAAATTTCAAGTTTTTGTAATAAATTGTTTACAACTGATTAATGGAACAGAAATGCATCTTAAATTCTCTACAACTTAGCTTACTTGTCATCAGAGTGGTACCCGTCTCCTTGATATTCTGACGTGTATTAAATATTTAAATTGTATAGCATATAACTTACCATCTTTATTCATACATACATCAAAACACTTTTTTAAACGGCAAGCTCGACATTGATTTCGATGTGTCTTGTCAATAGGACAGCATCCCTTTAGTATTCCTTGGGCCTTGCATGTGTATTCTCTATTGCTGTGAATACTTCGTTTAAAAAAGCCTGAACACCCTAATAACATAAAACATACTTAGATTCATATATTTATGTGTACGTATCTTCATTATATTTATGCAACGTTCTTGTAAACGAAAAAGAAAAATTTTAATGTTCAAACTTATCTATAAAATAAGGTTAAGATGATAAACAATATTGCTCAAAAAGAATTATCTTCTTCAATAGCACTAAGCGATATAATTCCGCGCTTATATCACGAATAGGCGTGATATGGCGGACCAAGAGCAGATTTCATAAAATAGTATACAATACTTGTAACCTTAGTTGGAATTTTATTACACGGCTCTGCGGTATCAGACAACTGCTATTCTAAGCCATAGTTTCATATTTCAATAATAGCTTTAGAGTATAAAATATATAAAATTTAACTCGTGATTAAATCATTGCGCGATCACTATGTGGAACTTTACGTAACACATAGATCATTTTAATAAAGAAGTAGCTGATGTGGGAAACTAGAAGGAATTTAGAAAAATTTTATATAATCTTATAAAAATGTAAAAAAAAACACTTAAATAATACCATGTAAATGAAGTAAGAACTGGACAGATGTCCATAGGAGATGGACTCCTATGTCTACAATAATACTGCTGATCCGAGAAAAGTCTATTCTTATAAAAATTAGAAAAGCATAAATGAAATTCTTTAAAAAAGTAGTCAATAAATGGCTTGAGCTAGCATTCGGCAATTAGCTTTTTCCAAATCCTTTTTCATGTGCGTAGTAAGAAAGTACCTGACATTTTCTTGCGTGAAAAATGTGTGAAAAAGGATTTGTCACGTAATTTTTGACGCAGTCTAAAATTTTACAGAAGCTCTTGAGCAATCAAAAGGTATATTATTTTTATACTGATCCTTCACGTATATCTTGAATGCAAGAATTTGATCTGATCATAACAACCTGAGTCAGATTTTACGATGCATATCTAAGTAGAATGCGATTACTTTTATAAATTGCCAAAAAAAGTGTGTAAGGCTGTAACTTATATCCACATATACTGCAAAAAAACCGCTGTCAATCCATTGGCACGTAGCTTTCTCTAACTAAATTTGTATGTCTAATAAATAAGATATTGTTTTGATATACAGTATAATCTGCCTTCTAATGTATAAGATTGGATGGTTCATCTTCCAAAAGTTTGCAGACCCCTCTATTTTTTTATCATAGAATACGAACGCTGCCGTCAATTCTTTGCACACTTAGGACACAGGTAACAATAATCAAGATGGAAAGTGAGGGCAAACCATTTCTACCCCAAGCGGACAGGGCTTCAAAGCCCAATTCCGCCGTCGGTTCCGATCGGGTGAAAGCCCCGGTGGCCGACGCCGGCTCCACGGATTTTAGGGGAGGGGGCAAACTCACTCTGAAGCCGTAGAGGTTAATCACCTGGCCTCTGCAGCTGAAAAAGCTACAGGTGAAATGAATATGGAGGTAGACACAGCCAGCGACAAATGGACGACCTACGATCACGTAGAGACTCGCAGCTTGATCGTCTTGGCAGCAAAATCGATGAATTGATCAATTATGTTAGGGACAGGCACAATGTGCATAAGCATATCAAAGACCTGGCCCGAAGTATTAGAGCTACCTTTAGGAGTCTCTGTTCTACAGAGGACGATCTACAGCAATGCCAGCGTCCAGAGACTTGGGGAAAGGAAACACAGACAACCCCGAGTCTTGTGAGAGACGCAAGAAAGAAGGACAAGGAAGCCCTAACTACTCTGCGGGATAAAAACCGGGAAAATAGAAGAGCGAAGGACAATACCCACCAGAAGGAGAAAGACTCGTGGCAAGAGGTGGTGACAAGGAAGGCAAAGAAAAAAGAAAAAAGGGTAAACAGGACGGATAACACTGGTGCTCGTGGCCAAGACCAAAACGGTACCAGGAAAAGTAGGGTGGCAAGAGCAAGACCCCCTAGACCTGACGCCTTAGTCATCAAGGCTGAGGGTGGGAAAAGCTACGCCGAAATCTTAAAGAAAATGAAGGCAGAACCTAGTCTTGAAAAGCTAGGAAACAGCATACATAGAATACGCAAAACGGCAGCATGAGATCTGCTACTGGAGCTACGACGCTCCAAGGGGGTGGAAACAACGGAGCTCCAGGAAGCGGTGAAAGCAGTGCTAGTGGAAACTGCTACAATAAGGGCTCTGCATCATGAAGAGGCCTTCGAGATTAAAGATCTGGACATGCTGACCATTAAGGAGGACATAGTGGACGCACTGCACAAAAATAACGAGGAAGGACATAGATTTGAACTCACGGCTGTTAAGTCGCTTCGTAAAGCCTACGGAGACACGCAGAAAGCAGTAGTACAACTACCAGCCCAGATAGCTCAGAAGTTTGTCAAGGGTGAGAAGATAAAGATAGGGTGGGTCATCTGCCGAATAAGAGCAATAAAGCGAGATAACCGCCCGCTCAGAAATGCCTGGGCCTCGGCCATATTGCTACAAACTGCATAGAGCAGCATGACAGAAGCCGTTGCTGCTACAAATGCGGCTCAGTGGGGCATGTAGCGAAAAGCTGCACAAACCAGCCCAGCTGCATTATCTGCAAAGGAAAGGACGACGTAGAGAAAAGTGACCATACCGCAGGTAGCTATGATTTCCCAGCTTATCAAGGTAAGTAGTAGAGGAGACGTCCGTGAAGACCCTCCGGAAAACCTATGGAGATACGCAGACCGCCGGGGTACAGCTGCCTGCCCAGATAGCCCAAAAGGCGATCGCATGGGGACAGCTTAAATTAGGTTGGGTTAATTGCAGAATCAGGTAGATTAGTCAAGAGATGCGAACATCTAGATGCTATAAATATAAATGCCTGAATTTTGGCCATATCGCAAAAAAGTGTACAGAGACATACGACAGAAGTAAATGCTGTTTTAAGTGCATAACGGAAGGACATGCAGCGAAAAGTTGCACGAACAAGCTAAGGTGCATTCTCTGCCAGAAAAGGATGGAGAATTAAAGAGTGACCATGCAGCTGGTAGCTATACATGCCCAGCCTACAAAGCCGCATTAGAAGTACTAATGAACCAATAAAAATGAGGATAGTGCAGTTAAATCTAAACCACCGTGAAACAGCACAGGACCTACTCAACCAGTATGTCCGCGAGAAAAGGTAGACGTAGCTGTTGTGTGCGAACAATACAAAGATTTAGACGAACTATTGTGGGAAATGGACACTATGGGTAAAGCAGCCATCTGGGTATATGGAAACGTTACTTTCTATGAAAAAATAAAGATCCATAAAGAAGGATTTATACGGGCTGAGGTAGCAGGTTTCACTGTTTACAGCTGCTACGCTTCACCTAACGCTCCAATAGAGCAGTTCGAACAACTGCTAGATCGGCTCATACAAGACGTAGTAGGGAGGAAACCGATACTGAATTCAATGCGTGGGCTGTAAAGTGGGGCAGCATAAAGACTAACCACAGAGATCGAGACTCCGAAAGCATTCGCTCTTCTGGATTTGATCCTAGTTAACCAAGGATGCACTCACACATTTAGAAGAGGAGACGCAGGGTCTATTGTTGATCTGACGTTTGTTAGCAGCAGCCTTATTGGCTCAGTTGCTACATGGACAGTGAGTGAGCACTACACACATAGTTATCACCAGGCTATAATAATGGAGGTATGAATATCAAAACAGGGACCCAGCACGTGTACAATGACGAATGGAGTTAGTTAAACTAACGCGCTACGCTCGGCCTTACGGCCTCGGTGGCTTGCTGCCTTCAATCGCTTCGCGATGCAAGGCGCGCAAAACGCAAAGCGCTTCGCGTTTTGCATATAAGGCACGACCGCTGACGCTCGCTGAATTGCCAGACGGTCGCGCTTCGCTGGCAATTGCTTACTATTTGTATTTAAGTTCGTAAAACGTTTGATCATTGTGGTACCGAGTTCCCTCTGTGACAGGCCCGCATGCTTAAAAAAATAACCCTACTAACCCCATTACCGTTTTTGGCTTGTGCTGCAGTTGGTTCTAGTATCAAGTTGCGTAATCCAATAACCCAAATAAAGATGATGGGCGAGTCAACTGAACAACCCAAAGGAAAATAGCAGGGCGCGAAGTTACGTGGTTAGGGTAAAGTATGGTTAAGGTAAAGTGGTTAATTTTAATTTCATTTATTTGTAGAAGAAGAAATTAGAATGAATAAAGTGACTTGTGATTTGTGGATTTGTATACTAAATAATAATAAAAAAAACAGCGTAGAACCGTATGATTTACTCATGTATTTTATGCATTTTCATGTAAATTGTTCTCGATAAATAGTCCGGATTATAAATGTATATGATGTTTCGAACGTTTAGAAGAATACAAAGATGTAATTTAAATTGATAAATGCTTTAATTTTAATGAAAAATATTTCTGGTCTTGAATGTGTTGTGCTGGATGGTTATAGCGTGGAATTTTCAGTTCTTCTTGAGTTTCATCCAAGAGTGGGAACAAACCAGAGCCGCCGAAGCTCGCCTTAAGGCTCTAGGCCTATACGGTACTCGAGCTACAATCTTGCTCTACGCTCTTGCTTGATTCATTGATGTATAACGTACAATTTTTAATTCTTTTGGCCTTACTTAATTTATTTATTTTGGAATATATATATGTAAATTCATAATTTCAACATGCATTCTTTTATCTCAACGAGATTTATGATAAATATTATTAAAAACCATTATTATTTCGCAAAAGTAAAAAATTTTTTATAAAATAATTATCTTTTTATAGAACTTAATTCAAATTATATTAGATGGAAATTCCATCCCGTTCCTAATGTCATAAGTTTGCACAAAGATAGATTTAATACCAAACGGCAACTATGTTCTGGATTTGCGTAATTTGAACATAAAATGTATTGAGTAGTTTTATTATCATTTAAACAAAAAGCCGAACAGCTGTTCGTTAGCTCAGTCGAAACGAGCTCGACCACTGCACATACATTGTGCGCATCGATCTGGCGACCAGCTGGCAACATATGCCCACGCGCCGTCTGCCGTGTGTGTTTTGACATTTTGAAGCAGCCTCCCGACCTCCGCTAACCGCAATGTTTTGTTCGATTCAATTTTTCGACGACATTATCAGTGAGTGCGTAGTGAAAAACGGCAACAACGACGCGATGCAGCACTGTTATAGGTAGTGAAAATTAGAAGTGCTGCTATAGCGTGTGTATGTCTTTTCAAGCAGCCTCCGCTCACCGCGATCCCGCTCGCGGATCGGCTGCTCGTGGTTCTTGCTGTATATAAGACACAGTGCAAAATGTATTCAAAAGTGATGCACTTGGAATAGCAGCGACGATGCCATGCCCATGGATCAGTGTCAGTCCATTGAGGAATGCTGCTGCAATGTCAAGATACGTAACTCCAGCAAGAAACTTGAGTTTTTTGCTTGGTGGTTATGTTTTGTTTTTGTGACTACTCCTGCTTCTGCTCCTGCTAATTCTACTGCTGTGCTGATATATTTTTCTTCACAGATGCTGTCTAGGTGATGATTCACCATCATACAGATCCGCAAAAAGTATTGCTTTATATTGCTTTGTTCTTGTGTTCATCATTTTTAAAACGGATATTTATTGTGGTATGTGCAGTGAAATTAGTGACTATGTAATTGTGTGATCTGTTTTTAGAGTTGAATCAGTGTTGTAATTCTGATGTCTCCTACTGATGGCTCTGCGGCATTAGTATCAGAGGACAGACATAATTTATCGTTGCCAATATCATGCAAGCACTACTCTGGCGCTGATTCGCACTGTCTGGGCAGTGTAGCTTGGCGTTTCTGGCTACTTCAAACACCTCAAGGTGTCTCTGGAGTTAATCACAATACCTAAGCAGTGCAGGCTGACGTTGCTGACTTTTGCAACCACATCAAGATGACCCTGGAGCCAGATTTACTCTCTCTGTGGTGGTGCTGATTGGCATCTCTGGGTACTTCAACATTATCTTGTCATGCTGCTTGGTATTTCTGGCTGATCTAACCACCCGAAGGCAATCCTTGAGCTATATTCGAACTTTCTGGCTATCCTGGAGGCGTTTCTAGTTGCCTCAACCACGTGGAAATGACCATGGAACTGTACTTTCGCTTTTGGACAGTCTTGCTTGGTGTTGCTGGCTGCTTGAACCACGTCGAGATAATCTTAAATCTGGATTCATGCTTGCTGGGAGTAATGATTGATGTTCTTGAATACTTTTAACCACTTTAATATGGCTCTCGAGATGGGTTTGTACTATTGAACATGGTAACATTCAAAATATTACAATGACTTGTGTTGTATGTTTAATTGATATCATATCTTTTATAAGTTTTAATTTGAAATGCGTTGTGCATGTTATAAGTTTTTAAATAGATACTTTTTATTGCTTACGGGTACCTTAACAGTGATTATTAATATATTGCTAGTTTTCTGTTTGTAAATATAAACTATGTGACTGAAAAATGTTTTTTGACGGTGTTCATACATATGAAAGCTGTCTTATTTAAAATTCTCATTCTAAAAGATCAGTGGTCTCAATCTATCAATAATTGTTTGTGAGAAAAGTTTGTAATATATTTTCCTGTATGACTAGGTGTACGCGCAATTCTGCATTCATTGGCATCGTAGTCTACTGCATGCACCAGGGTATAAGTGAAGATATTGGTGTCGTTGGTATCTGAGCTATCGCAATCTTGGAGTTGGAAGAAAGCTTTATCAAGACTCCAGCAGTACTGCTCTATTGATGGATGAGTGTTTTTATCAGGTGAGATCAGTGAGTTGCATAATTATTTGTGAGTATGAGTTTTTAATATGTTTTTTTTTGTTTTCTAGTATTTAACTAATACAACAACTGTTGATGTCATGGGCATTGGCCATATACTTGATCATCGATAATTCTAGATCTTCGTTAGTGTATAGCTTTAAGGTACAATATGTTCTATATAATTTAAATATATTTCCTGTAATTGATGTAATTTTTATTTTTGCAGATGCAGTGCTTATAAGATTCAGGTTATACGTATATAAAATCATGCATTAAGTGCATAAATGGTTTTACTTGAAATATTATTTACACAGAGGTTTTTTTGGTTTTAATTTTATTCTTTTTTTTTTAGGTAAAGAAGATGAAATATAGTGGCGAGCAGTTGCAGTAAAGAATAATATTTTCAAGAGGATATTATTACTTTTGAAATCAGAAGATTTTTATTAATAAGCGCAGTCAAGAGTTGATTTAGTATTGCAGGTTAATTTAGAAAATTGATTGTTTAGAGTATAGCGTTTGTTTAGAGGGACGTGTCAGGCTTCCCAGAGCCTATCTTCAATCTGTTATTTCCATTATAATTTAGTTTAGGTCTTCTAGTTCAGTACAATATACTCAAATTTTGAAAGTAGATTGTACATATTCAATTTAAAAAATATCTTTTATCTTGTCAAATTTTATGCGCTTAGTACGAAATTGTTCTATTGCGTTTATGTTGTCGTATTTATATACATGTACGGGATATTGTCCAGAATTTAACTATATGCTTATAATAATAAGAAGACATCCCTACAAAATGTGGGGCCTGATTCGGCGTCATATCAAATTTCGTATTAAATTATGTGCATTAAAAACCGTTTTTGAGGATTTGTCCTGTGTTAAAGCATTTCGAAAAAATGTTTGTCACGGTAAAAAGTTGTGTTTTCAAAATATCTACAACTTTTATATTTAACGTTTATATGTAAAATGTATAGCCGCAAAGTTTTATGATAAATAACTGATTTATTACTGTAAAAAAACGATTTTGGGCTGTTAACTTGAGTTATAAGCATTTTCATGATTTGATGTCAATAGGAAAAAGTTGTATTTTTGAAAGATCTACAACTTTTCCCTTTAACTTTATTTTGTAGAATGCTTAGAATTCGAGTTAGAGCCAAAAAACCGTTTTTAGCGATTTTTGGAGGTGACCGCATTCTTCGTATATATGCAGGATCAAGCCCAAAATAAATTTGGCACCTTACTATTACTAGGGGAGTTCGCACACAAATTTTTAGCCCGATTGATAAAAGTCTCTCAGAGATAATTGTGTAACACTACAATTTTTATTCAAAAAACACGTAATAATTGAACAAAATGTCCCCGCATTTCAAAACAACGTAGAGAATCGGGATAAAAAAAATAGTTTTTTAGTTTGTGCAAGAGATGACTTCTAAAATTCCATCCCGATCGGTCGAAAATTGCGTGAGATATGGCGCATCTCACACATTTTACGCGCACGAAACTATAAGGCACTTCCGTGTACGCGGTCGTGCCTAAAAACGAAGGATTATGATAAGGAGATGTTCGTGTTAGTACTAGAAGAGATGCAACTGTCTGGAACGGCGAACAGCAAAGTGGAGCAGGTGACGTTAGACATCACCCGAGCATGTAAAGCTGCTATGCCTCAAAGAGTCGCATACAGTAGACGACGAGAACAACGGGCGAGGAAGAAATACTATAAAACTGGTATAGGCAAGAAAATAATAGATGCCGGCAGACAAGAAATAAAGGTCGCTAAAAGGAGTCTTAAAAAGAAAATCCGCAAAAACAAACGACAGTGCCTTAAGGAAATACAGGACGAGGTCTAACAAGATCCTTGGATTTGACCGTATAAAATAGTAATAAAGAAGATTAAAGGAAGCTACGTGCCTTCACCAAAACGCCCGAAATTATTGCACCAGGTAGTGACCACACTGTTTCCCAGGCAACTGGAGGAGCCAAGTGTCATCGAAAGAGGTGTGAATGAAGAGACTATCCCACCGATCACGATTGAGGAATTGTTAGCCGCTTACAGAAGGGTAGGAAACAACAAGGCCCCAGGGCCGGATAGCATTCCAAATATTGCATTGAAGCATACCATTCACGCTCATCCAGAGGTCTTCGTAGACTTGTACAATACATGTCTAGAAGAGGGAACATTTCCCAGAAACACAAACTGGAAGAAACGGCGACTAGTGCTACTGCCAAAAGGAAAGGAAGAAGCGGGCAAAAAAGCCTTTCACCCTATTGCGAAGCATTGCTTGACGGTAGTACCGCGGGGTTCAGGGGCATAGAAGGAGCTAGGAACCTTTACCAAGGATAGATAAATATACCGGTCCTGCTACATCGGACTAGTGCTGGCAGCCTCCACCAGGGCTCCGCCATCAACGCACGGTTCTTTACGATGCACCTGCCGCTGCTTGAACACCCTGTCGAATCGCTGACCGCTGTTTTCGTCGCGCCAACCTTGCTTGCCATCTTCTCTCGTCCCTCCTTGACCTCTGCGAGAGCCAAAGACGGCTGTTGTGCTGCTTCACCTTCTTGGGTGCCTTCTCTCTTTTGCGTTATTTGTTCGAAATGAAAACAGACCCGAATAGCTCATTCTCACAGATACATACACTTTACCTCTAAACGCTCTGCCCTGACCTCGCCCGAGCACGCTTGTCGCATGATGGAATTTCACCATGTTACAACTCTCCCCTTCTTAGGAAAAAGAGCGACCTGGCGGATCGCTCCGACCTTACCAGCAACCATCGTTAGCAACCAAGTTAGTCAAGCACGCCCAAAGGTGCCAACATGCAAACGACCCATGACCGTCTCAAACACACACATACTCTCATCATAAGGAGGAATAATATTCGAGAGAATATAATACTTAACCTAAGCTTACTCTAAGGACTTAAGGGGACAAGCCTGGACAACCTGCAAAAAAAAACAAAAAGGTATTCTTCTTTACCAAACAATTTTTTATTTGCTGTAATATGAAAAAAATTCTATCAATAATGTATAAAATATACACCATTTTTATAAAAAAAAAAACATGTATACTTTGTAAAATCATTGACCAAAATTAATGACATTTCACTATATAAATAAGTGTTTTTTAGTCACTTGCCACGGCTTTCTGAAAGATCCGGACTGTCTTCTCTACCCTATTCGGGCTTAAAATGTACCTTAAACATGCCTCCTCGGACTGATCGAGAGACATTTCTAAAAAATATAAATTAAATATAGTTAGCAACAAATTTTGTTATCTAGAGAAGACAGTCCGGCTCTTTCAGAAAGCCGTGGAAAGTGGAAACACTTATTTATATAGTGAAATGTCATTAATTTTGGTCAATGATTTTACAAGGTATATATGTTTTTTTTTTATAAAAATAGTGTATATTTTATATATTATTGATAGAATTTTTTTCCAAATCACATCAAATAAAAATTTTTTCGGTAAGAAGAATATTTTTTGTTTTTTTTCAGGATTTAACCCAGGCTTGACCCCTTAATTCTAAAAGCAATTGGTGGAAGGCCCCGAGGGAAGTAAAGGAGATTTGGTTGTCTATGGATGGTTAAGGACGTTTGGTCTTCTTTAGGAACTCCCACTAGAGAACCAGTTTGTGTGGACAAGTTGTATATTTATTCATTAATGATAGCTGCTGGAATTGTAGGTCTACAATTAGATAGCGGGTCAAATCCGAGATAATACAACAATTTGATACGTACTAACTACTAAGTAGTTAATCAAGGTAGACAGCCGTGTAATGAGGTTTCACCTCTTATCCTTAGCAACGTACAAAGGCACTTTGGCATAATAGGAACTAAAATTGCATGTTATGGACACAAAATCATTTAAGGTAGCCTCGCCCGATCATTAGATCTTCTTAGTTAGAGTACTTCTTTTATTTCATTGTAACTAAACCGATGAATTTGGCGTACGTAACTTGCGACGCAAGATTTATTTCAAACAAATAAAAGAGGAAAAATTTTATTATTTGATCAAAATATAACCATTAGATAGCCTTGACGTCCGAGTTCGTTGTCAACTTCAGTGGTAGCCTGGGTACAGATATGATGGCGACTCCGGGGTGAAGTGCTGCAACTCATTCAGACCCTCCCTTGGTGGTAATGGTTCCGTCCGCGGGATGTGAGTTTGTAGTCTGCGAATGTTCGGGCCTTCTTGGCGCAATGCTGGTGCGCAGTGAGGGTAGTTTCAAACTGTCACATAGTGGCATCCACAGCGGTAACAGAAGGGTGCTCGCAACAGCTATAGTGATGCTGCCTACTGTAATTGAAGCAGCCAGGAAGTCGGGGCAAAACTTCGACCCAATTTCCGTTGATTTGCATCTAACCTGTTTGAGGTACGACAGTCGGTGGAGCTTGACCCTGATCCTGGTGATAAGAAGGATGTGTGACCCCGGTTGATCCCTGACCTGGCTTTCGTATTGCTGATTCGTTTTCTCTTGCTAGTTTCACGTGCTAGTAGTGCCCTGGCTCGGGTAGCTCGGGCAGTGAAATCACTACAGAGGCGAGGACTGCTTCCAGCTGGTTGACAGCCTCCTTGGCAGGAGGCTTTGGAGCCGGCTCAGGTGGCGTGAGGGTTGCGTCCGTCCGAATTGCGGCGTTACGAGTGGCAGGAGGCCTCGGTGTCGGCTCAGGTAACATAAGGGTTGCGTCCGTCTGGATCGCTACTTCTATGGCGACGCGAGGGCTCGTGCATTCTCTTTCAGTCTGCGATCCAACGGAGGACTTATGTGTCGTTGCTGCTCGGAAAGCCGCTAGGGTTTTCGGATTTTTGCAGAAGAAGGTTGCCAGCACTTCGGCGTAGACTACCAAGGGGAGATACGGGCTGTCAGCTAGTTTTTCTTTGGCTTTCTGAATCCACTCATCCCGATCGTCACTTTCCTTGTTTTCTCCGTCAGACGGTTTCGCCTCCGAGACTGTCACTAGACTCGCCGGTGAAAGGGCTCGAGGTGTCGATACTGTGGATTCGATTCCTCGCTGTCTCGTGACTCTTCCACGATCTTCTACTGCAACGAACTGGAAGTCCCCTTTCTCTACTTCGAGAGGCTCCCCCCTCTGTATAGGAGAGACAGCTCCACCCCGTGAGAGCTCAAGAAGAGGTCCGTTGGGGACGCTCTAAAGAGCTACGGCCGAGCGGTGGCTACTGACTTGAAGGTGGCCATCGTTCCGGTCAAGTATCCGGAAGAGCGCCTTGACAAAGACCAGGGAAAGAAGGTCCTGGAGGCCTTGGAGGGGGAGATTAATGACGCCCCAGATGAAGGCTATTTTCCGAGTTTCTTGGATAATTGGTTCCAGAGGGGTGCACAAATCTTTCACTGCAAGGACCAAAAGGACAAGGAGTGGTTACTTAGCAATGACACTAAATGGTCGTGTGGGGAGGGAACTTGACTCAAAGCTATTAGGATGGGAGACCTCCAGAAGCTGGTCAGAGCGATGATCTACGCCCCCGGAGTGCATACTCTGAATGTCGTGGTCAAGCGCTTAAAAAGGCATAACACCACACTCACACCGGACTGAGTGATCGCCGAAACCAAAACGGTGACGGTGGGCACCAAGGGGAAAAAGCAGAAAGAAACGGCCACTCGGGTACTGCTGGAGAGGACTGAGGTCAAGGCACTGAAGGCCCTTGACTTCAAACCTTTCTGTGGAAGTGGCAGGGCACATGTCTTCCCGTTCAAGGAGACAGAGTAAGAGCCGGGACAAACGGAAGTCGAGGTTATAGAGGTCGATTCCGGCCTTAATAAGGTAAACATAGAGGTTGATGCAGGTAGCGGTGCTCTCGAACAAGATGGCTGATCGGGGGCAACGCAACAGCGTGAACAATATGAATGGGGCCGTATCTGTACCGGACACTACTATGGAGTTTACGCAGAATTATCTACAACATTGCAAGAGCGCCTCGGCCGTTCTGGCTAGACGTATGGCGGGGGTGCGAACAGGTATATGCCTAATCCAAGAACTTTTGATTAACAACATCAAAATTGCAGGCTTAAACGGAATAGGCACACTGATCAGCGGCAGTCCCGTCTCGACTAGAACATACATTATTGTTAAGGTGCTTCAGGTGGAGACGGTGCCAAAGTACTGCTCAAGGAATCTATGTACGGCTAGAGTAGGCTACAAGGGTACCGAAGGTGAGCGGAAAGTCATTATGATTACCGCAGCATACTTTCCTTACGGGGAAGCATGCCCACCAGGGGAAATGGTCGCATTAATTAGAAAATGCAAAGCCGAAGGTTCTAAGTTTATAATGGGTTATAATGCAAACGCACATCACACATGTTGGAGCAGCACAGACTGCAATTCTAGAGGAGAAAGTCAATTGGAGTGCTTAGCAGCAACGAACATGGACTTTCTCAATACGGGTAGCAGACCCACGTTCCGAAACGCCGTAAGGGGGGAGGTCTCCATGTCGGATCATTAACACATCGTGTTCAGACTCGGCGGACAAAGTACGCTCGACCAGCTCATAAGAAACCCTAGGAAAACAAACTGGGTAGGTTACAGAAAAGAACTCAAGGCCAAGATCAGATGCTTTCCTGTCACATACGGGACGGCGGAGGACATCGATCACTGCAGTAGGATCCTAAGGGACATAATAATATGTTCTTACGAAAACAATTGTGAACTTAGGCTGAAGAGGTCATCGAAGGGCGCTCCCTGATGGAATAAATCACTGAAGAAACGCAAAAAGAAAGTAAGGCGGGTATACAACCGGTCCAAGCACACAAAGAGTGCCTACCAGACAGGAAAGTCAGTGGTCACAGTGTTGGTGGACGCGGTTAGCTTCATTCAAAAGAGCATAAAAAACAGGTTTGTTATTGGTGGCTTTCCTATACATCGAAGGGGTTTTTAATTACACGACCGGCGAGGCGATTTCAGCAGGTATGGAGAAGAACGCAATACCAGCAACTGTCGCCAGGTGGATCAGTGTTATGCTGAGGACCAGGACGATAGTGGCTGCCTGGGGAGCGTACTCTTGCAAAGGAGTGGTGAGGAAGGGATGCCCAAAAGGAGGGGTGTTGTCACCGACACTATGGT
This sequence comes from Nasonia oneida, assembly GCA_037356405.1. Taxonomy (NCBI): domain Eukaryota; kingdom Metazoa; phylum Arthropoda; class Insecta; order Hymenoptera; family Pteromalidae; genus Nasonia; species Nasonia oneida. The sequence goes on along the minus strand of JAZHPH010000238.1, from coordinate 35,426 downwards.
GCCTGGTGGTGGACAGCTTGCTCTGCATCCTGAACGAGGCTGGTATAAACGCACAGGCATATGCAGACGAGATCGTCATCCTGATTAGGGGGGACGACGAGGACGTGCTAGCAGGTCTAATGCAGTTCGCACTGGGCCTGGTGGAGAAATGGTGTAATAAAGTAAAATTGGGGGTTAACCTTAACAAAGTCAGTGTCTTGCTGTGTACGAACAGGTATAAAACCAAGCCGATATAAGGGCTCCAACTCCACAGAGTTCCCCTGAAATTGGTAAAGGCGGTCAAATACCTGGGAGTCACGCTCGACGCCAGACTCAACTATGGAAACATATCAAAGATAAATGCTAGAAAGCGATAGGCACTTTCTGGGCCTGCAGGAGGGCTTTTGGCAATACTTGGGGTCTAGAACCGGATGAAGTGGGATAGCTATATGACGCAATCATAAAACCAAGACTCACATTTAGGGCACTGGTATAGGGCCACAAATGTGAGTTGAAAACTCACACAGGGGCACTAGACAAGGTGCAAAGATTGATTATGGGATGAATCACGGGATCCATGCAAACGACACCTACGGTCGCAATGGAAAGACTGTTAGAACCCCCTCCACTAGGCAAGGTAATAAGGACAAATGCGTGCAGGACGGTCTGCGGCACTTCTGGAACAAGTAATGCCGCTAATGGAAGAGAGAGGTTGTGACAGAATGAAGGAAATAATTTATTTCTCTAAGCCGTTCTCGATCATAATACCAGAAAGGGAAGAATGGAAAACGGCTTTACATGAACTCCTCGAAAACAGTGTGGTGTGGTTTACAGATGGCTCAAAAAATGAGAACAGTATAGGAGCAGGTGCCTGGGAAAAGGGAGACACACAAGAAATTATGTGCTCGCTCGCCCACTCTGCTACTGTGTTCCAGGCAGAAACAGGGCCATTACAGAAACTGCTAAATGGCTGTTGGAGAGCATTGGCGCGGACGGCATTTGTGCGAAAGGTGCGCAATCGCTGTCCCAACCTGCGAGGTTAATAGAGCAATTAAAGAGTGGCTCAACTCGCAACTGAGCGACAAATGGACCAATCCCAATGGGCGAAGGCAGGAGTGGCTGCAGACCATTAGGGTCCTAAGCAGGAATAGGTTGAGGCTTGTCGTTGGCTGACTGACGGAAGATTGGAGGGTAGGATACCAACTGTGGAACCTGAGACTAAGGGACTCCGGGAACTGCAGGTGGTGCGAGTATGAAACGGAGACCACCTCACACCTGCTGAGTGAATGCCCAGCTTTTGCAGGGACAAGACAGAGGGTGTGGGGGTTTCCCATGTTAGGGTTAGAGGAGCTAAGGTTAAAAAGCTTGGCATCAATTTGCCGAGTTGCCGAAATTATAAACAAGGATTTATAAAGTAATTACGAATGGTGAAGGAGGCACAGCACAATTGGCTTCGTCTGGATGCTCGACCGACACGTCCCCGTGCAGGAGCCGCCGCAGTTCACCTCCGCCCAATAAGACTAAGACTAAGGTCCCTTGGAACGCTTTGTCAGTTTTGTCGCGATCTTGTTCGTTGCATTCGAAAGAATTCTATTGCGCATTAATATTTTATCACCTACTTGATACGCTTCGGTGTGATAAGTTTCGGTGACTTTTATTGTAATGTACCGCTTGTCTAATGTGTGTCCTTACAGTATTTTCTACTACCCAATCCCTTACTGCTTGCAGTCTGTATAACCTTAGTGACCATCGTAGTAGGTAAGTTGTGCGGGTACCAGCTCATGCGAGTCCCAGCTCACCTCCACTCTTTGCGGCTACTAGCTTACCCAGCCCACTCTTTTGCCGCTTCTCCTTTGCCAGCCGCGCTTGCGTAATAAAGAGCGCGCTCTTGTGTCAAAGTGTCATTTCGAGTCGAGCAGCAACAGCAGCAGCAGCAGCATAAGAGTGTGCGAGAAGAGAAGTAAAAACGCGCGCGGCAGCAACACAGCAGCAGCAGTCGAAGACAGCCAGCGAACAGCTACGGAAGAGGAGACACCCGTTAAAGAGCCTTCACCTAAAGAAGCGCGACGTTGATCGAGGTCAAAAGAAAAATATTACAAGTAGTCCTTTTAAGGAGTTAAGTTTATAAAACCTAGGAATGAAACATTTTTTTCAGAACTATAAAGTAGGATACATAGCGTATAGAACGCGTTGTAACAACAGTGTGTACAGAGGAGATCGCCTAAACGAGCCGTTAATGGCGGAGATAGCAACAGCAGCAGAGCAACCACGACAGGCTTTCCCCACTGTCTCATCAGCCGCGCTCGCACAATAAAACGGAAGCGCGCGCGGACTAGAGACGCATTTATGACGGCGAAGTGGTGGCGAGCGGACGACGACAGCGGAGCGGCACAACTGACGAATCAGCCCTTTCCAGGACTACTAATGTTCGAAGCGTAGTAATAAAAAAGCGAGAAACAGTTTTTTCCAGAACTCAAACGTAGGAATTGCATAGCGTATAGAACGTGCCTTGACAACAGCTTGTACTCACGCGGGATAAAGTGGGAGCGCGTGGGGAGTCGTATTTTCGAAGCAGCAGCATGAGTAGCAAAGCAACGGCCGTCGATTTCCTCCACTATATTGTATGTCACACTCTCGCAATAAAGCAGGAGCGCGTGGAGACAAGAGCCGCATTTTCGACGGTAAAGCGGTAGCAAGCGGACGACGCGGCAGAGCAACGGCGAGCGCACGAGAATTATCGCAGGCGAAGATGCAAGCGGCCAGAATTCTCTCTCTCTCTCTTTAATAGCTGCTTAATAGTTGTTACTGAGACCTGGCTAAGCGACAAGGTGACATCCATCCCTTCACTGGATGATTACCTGCTGTACAGATGGGATAGAAACAGAAATGAAGGAGGTGTGGCCCTCTCTATACATAAATCACTGACGGTTTTATTTCATCAACTGACGGTGAATTGTCTGGCAAGCCAGGCAAGCTTCAATACCTTTTTTGTGAGGTATCGGCTAAGGGAGTTTCTCCCATCTTCGTGGGGGTTGTGTATCGTCTACCTCATGCTCCTTTTTTCCAAGGCTCTAACTTTATAGACCAGCTAACAACTCACATGCACGAAGGTTATAATGGGAGATTTCAACTCTGACCAGCTTTCCTCATCTAAAGATACCAATTTCATCAGGGCCTTCATTGATGACAACTCCCTTTTGTCTGTTCCCTATGGTGCTACGCACCATAAACAGGGTTCTGATACCTGGCTTGACCTATGTCTAATTGACGAGCAGGATCGCCTGCTGTCACACTGGAAGACAGACGCACCTTTCATCAACGGACACGACCTTATCACGGCCACTCTCGACGTACAGATTCCACGCTACGTACCTAGCACATACACCTACAGAAACTTTAAAGGAATTAGCGCCGAGAAGCTAAGGGACTTTCTTAGCGAATGTGACTGGTCATCTCTCACCACTTCATCACTCGACGAATGCATATCCTTACTTAACACTAACCTTACTAACGCCATTAACCATCTCGCCCCATTGCGGACTGTGACACCAAGACGACAACGTCACCCGTGATACACCGCGGCTCTTCGTGACCTTGTATCCGAGAGCGATAGACTTTACAGGTGTTTCAGGGACTCTAGGCTCGATCAGGATTTCCGCATTTACAGATTAGCTAGAGACTATGCTCATAAACAAGTCGAGGAAGCCAGGCTGAATTACTACTATTCACGTCTGTCTACCTTGACCAACATTACCGAGATCTGGAGAGAGCTGGAGAAACTTGGAATTTCTGCCACCAAGGCCCCCTTACCATCTCGATTTACCACAGATGAACTCAACGGGCATTTCAGTGCGATCTCCAACGATCCGTTGGCTCCTGCTGTTGAGGATTATCTTCTCACCCTGGAAAGTCTTGACCTCCCGGAACATTTCGAGTTCAGCCCTATAACGGAATCGGAAGTGTTGGCTGCGGTATCGCACTTTGACACCCAGGCCAGGGGAAGTGATGGCATCCCACAGGTTGTCATTTTAAAAGCATTGCCGGTTCTCGCTCCCTTACTAAGTCACATTTTCAACCTGTCTCTGAGCGTACCCTGCTTCCCATCTGCCTGGAAAGTGTCACTTGTGCGCGCACTCAACAATATCAGTTCACCAACAGCCCTGACTGGCTACCGTCCGATTTCACTTCTCTGCTTTCTCTCCAAGGCCCTGGAGTGGCTGGTACACATGCAAGTCTCAGAATACCTTGAATCAAGGCTATTGCTAGACAACCTTCAAACAGGCTTCCGCGCTGGTCACAGCACTCACAACGACATCGGTTTCTGCCTTGATACTGATGTTTCCCATCTCATCTATGCGGATGACTTGCAAATTTACAGTCAATGCCACCTTGAGGAGCTTGATTCTTTATCAAACAAGATGAGTGCTAATGCCGAAAGGATAATGGGCTGGACTGCACAGAACAGGCTAAAACTTAATGTTACTAAAACCAAAGCAATCGTCCTGGGCTCTCCCTACTACATAAACGCATTACCCTCAACAGCTAACACCTATATTAACATTGGGGATGCCCAGGTCAGCTTTGAATCCTCCGTGCGTAATCTGGGATTGGTGCTCGACAAGTGTGTAAGCGTGCTCACTCACTAATGTACAGACTTTACTTTTTCAGAAAGAGTACCAATCTCAGGTTGCGCAAGCACTTAGTGCAAGCGCTCCTGTTTTCCCTTATTGACTATTGCTCTCTTGTATACTGTGACCTGACGCAGGAACTCGACTTAAAACTACAGAGGCTCGTGAATACAGGAGTTCGGTACATCTATGGTGTAAGGAGAGATGAGTACATATCCCCGTACAGGCGGGAGCTGCAGTGGCTAACCACTGCAGGACGCAGGAAATATTTCACTGCTTGTTTCTTACGAAAGATGTTTAACACAGCCGTACCATCATATGTACTGGCATACTTCGGCTTCCGCGTGACACTCCGGCCTGTTAGGGGGGAGGTGACACCTCTGGGTATTCCTACCTTCGCGACGGAGACGCTGAGGAACTCGTTTCATATCAGCGCCTCATACCTATGGAACAACCTACCATCACACATTCGCAACACTGCTTCTATCTCAGGATTCAATAAACTAACTAAAAAGCACTTCTTCGAACTCGAAAACACATAAACATCATGCTCTCACTCATGCACACGCACACACTCTCGCTTAACTCATCCTCACCTTATCATCACACTACACTTCTACTACAACAGACATCTTATACTATTAATTCATAACCGCACGCAATGCGAGCACATATATACAGCCTCAACGATCGCGGACAGATCGACCTTTTCCCAAGGTCAGATGAAATTTCTAACAGTCCTTTTCAGAACGTGTTTCTGCGTCCAATGACTGTCCGGAAAAATCAAAACCCAGAGAATGGACGAGTCAAAGGAAGAAAAGGACCATTCACACCTGCTCTAAAAGAACTGTTTGCCGAAACTCCAAGAAATGCGCATAAGGCTCGACGACGCATGCCAAAACCTGATCCTCTAGTAGACGAGATTCGCTGGATGTCTGCGGTGTATGAGATACGCAACAAAGTAATTGGAATAAAGTGTCAGAGAGCACCTTGCAGCCGCAGCAAGCAGCAGGGGCGAGAGCTGCAGAAGCTCACGCGCAAGCCACGCTACGGAAGTTCAAAGCGGAGGCCATGAGCAACGACGACAAATAATACAATCGGCTCTTTTCAGGGCCACCAGATCAATGAGTGAGGTTAAGCGAGAGTTTTAAATGATCTGCATCTTATTGTTAGTGATGATGTAAGTTCATTTGGAAGAACTTACTCACACTCAACGACACGGCATTCGAGATTGTGAGAAAATGTTTGAGGTGTTATACTACATCCAAACTTTCTATTTCGATATGCACGACGACGACGACAGTCAGTAGCAGTAAATAAGCAAATCGGTCCTTTTCAGTGCCACTAAAAGATTTAACGTAGAATATCCTATTCCCCCTCCACTCTTCGAGCACTTATATTCAGCGATGACAGCTACATACTGTCATTCACTTTTTTACTGCCACTTAATCATCATGTGTTATCCAAGACAAGTGAGCGTCAGAGAGCGAAAGAATCGCCAAGAACTTGCTAGCCTCAAACTCGGGATGATTCTGGAAATCATAAAAATCTATAGGGAAGCTGCTGCTCTGCTAGCCCGACATCGAGTCTCGCTAGAGTGCAAAAATTTTGAGATCTCGTTGACCGGAGATTTTTCCAGGAGAAGTAGTAGTAGGAGACTTTTCAGGGCCACTAAATTCTCACAACGTAGAATGCAACTATATGCCCCCACCACCACTATCCTCAAAAGTATAAGTATCTGCGCGAGCTCGAGAGAGAGAGAGAGAGAGAGAGCTCATTCTTTGCAGACATGCCAAGGCGACGAGTCATCAGACCCTGGGACTCTTCAAGAGCTCGACCACGAGAAGAGCAAGATTCGACCAGACGACGACTCTTCACGACATCTATACGGGAGGCGGCGCATAGTGGTCAAAAACGATCTTTTTTCAAAATCGTAGAACGATAGAAACAACCGATCAAAGTGAAATTCTTTAAGCGTCATGTTCAGTGATTAAAGAATATAGAATACTATAGAGGAAGCGTTAGTCCAAAGATGCTGATTTTTCGGAAAAATACAGTTATTGATGCCGATAAGACGTAACATATTTTTTTTAAGCCTCAAACACTATATTTTGTGTATTTTTTACCGCTGAATCCAGATTGACCATTAGAATAACCAAAGGTGCCTATCACAAGGTGAGCATCTCTTCGGCGAGAAATAAATTTACAAATTTCACCTTTTACTTCTGTTTTGGTAGTAATTAATTATTGCACTATACATCAAATCAAGACAATTTTTATATTATATAGTACTGATCATAAGGTGCAGTCACGAATTTTGTATAAAACGTCTCCTTAGTACCTTATAAGTACGTAGCGCTGTCGTCACATCGTTCTCCCGGTCCTGAAATTTAATAGAGTTATAGTTTTTAACTGTATGAATCAAGGAAAATTATTGTCAGAAGTCAAGGTTGGGGCTTAAAAACTATCAGAAGTCGACAAAGTTGTAAAAAAATTGTTGTAATTTAAACCACAAGGTGCAATTCTGACAATTGCATTTTTTGTTATGGCTTACTGAACCTGTATATAAATTGTCAGAAGTCTAATTAATGGCTAAGTACATGAAAATTGATATTATGGCCGGAAGTCGCTGAAGCGGCTATCGCGACGGAAAGCAATCTTTAGTAGCTTGTTTCAAATTGAAATAACAAGGTGCAGTTCTGACATTTGCATTATTATTATTTATGGCTTACTAAACCTGTATATAAATTGTCAGAAGTCGAAATAATGGCTAAGTACATATAAATTGATAATATGGCCGGAAGTCGCTGAAACGGCTATCGCGACGGAAAGCAATCTTTCGAAGCTCTTGTTTCAATTTTAAATAACATGGTGCAGATCTGGCTATTTCTTATTTTTAATTTTTATATTGCTATTTAACTAAGTATGCAATGACAAAAGTCTAAGGAAGGGAGATATTTAAAAAAAACATAAAAATCGCGATTCCGAGTAAGCGCTAATTTATTTATATACTTTTGGCAATTTGTTATTTTTAATATTTTTGTATTAATTTTATTATAACAAAGTTAATAGTAGAGAAAGTGAAATGTAAGTATAAATAATTACATAAATATTGTTTTATAATTTGTAGAAAATATATTTAAAAAACAATTCACACTCGCAATCTGACTGCTCATGTTCATCTTCGTCACTAGCATACTCAATTTCTGATTCATCATCTGAAACATAAATTATTAACATTAAAATTAAACATTTTTTTAATGTACGAATCATGTAGTAGAATATTTAACCTTCAGCTCCAGATTCTTCATTTTCGTCTTTTCGCATAACATCGTTGGCTGTTAAAGGTAGTTGAGGTCCTAAACCATTTAAATTCATATGTTGATCCTTGTTATATCCAGCCGCAATCTGTAGGTTCGAGTTCCGTTGGAGCATTTCTTCATACATTTGAAATGTATCTCGCCCTTTCAAATTGCTGACGTATTTTCGACTGACAATGAAGCAAACTTGATGCATCGAAATTTTTGACTGTTTTTTTATGAAATGGTTCATTTACATCGGTTATTTAATCTTCGTTACACGATATATCTCTGAGATCTGAAAAAGCCTTCATGTACTTCTGTGATTGTGACATGATTTTAAAGGGGCGTTGTTTCCCTTTTCGAAAAAATGCAGGGTTGTAATCACAAGCTGTAAATGCGTTGAAGCCAGGTAACGTTTTACATAAATCGTCTTCCAGAAAATTAGATAATTTATTAACATCAATTATCCGTCTCTTATTCCATACACCACAGTCAATCTAGATGTTACTTTGGCTTTTTCGATGGTGCATGTTTCCCAGCAAAATGATTAAGATATCGGTGTCCGAACATCTAACAGTTATGTTGGCAGCATAATTAATGTTCATGGCATGAAATACAATTTTGGTATCTGCTTCTTCGTACCAGGGATATGAAAATTCATTGCTTTCAGTTTTAATCACTTTGTTGTTACTATCGACTTCATATGTATAACATTTAATATGATTTAATAAAATCTTCTTACGGCCAATAAATTCAGCGACGCTGTCCCTTTCCCAATGATCGATCAAGAAAGAAACTAGAGCTATTTTAAAGTTGTCATTTCGGAGTTTCTTTGTGAATTCGGGTGGCCTTACTTGCTGCGGACCAGAAATAACGTACTCACGGCCAGTCTCTTGTCTTCCTCGCATACAACGTTCGTAATCTTTGATCGATGGTTGATAATATCGATAAAAAATCAGGTGAATATTTGCAGCATTGTAATTTATCAGTATTTGCAGTATCTTTTTTGAAATACCCTCAAATGTTCTAGGAACATCCTTAATGCAATGCAGTAAAAAAAAATCCGTCGATGAAGACGAAGTCGGTATGCGTAGGCGCGGTACTTTCGACTTGCAGGCATTTCATCAAACTGGATTTATCGGTCTTAAAAATCGATCCATCTGCATGACATAACGACATTGATATAAGAGTGATTGGAAAAGTTAATACTTTCTCAATATCTGTATTATTTTCGATAGAGAGTACATTTATATGTACTTTATATGTCGAAATAATGGCTATGTACATTTATATGTACTTAGCCATTAATTAGACTTGTGACAATTTATATACAGGTTCAGTAAGCCATAATAATATAACAATGCAATTGTCAGAACTGCACCTTGTGGTTTAAATTACAACTTTGTTTACAACTTTGTCGACTCCTGACAGTTGTCTTTAAGCCCCAACCTTGACTTCTGATGATAATTTTCCTCGACTCGAGGAAAATTATCGTCACGACTTCGAGCGACTATAAAAGCAGTGATCATGCAAATCAATCGTCATTCAGAGAGTGAATGTTTCGACTGATGTGCATGATCACTGCTTTTATAGTCTTGATCTCGCGATCGATGCGTCTGAATTTCTTATCGATTTCATCTCGATACGCCTCCAATAGCCGATTGATGACTTTTCTCGATTCTTCCTGCACGGCGAGATGCAAAGCGCGAAGAGTAACGGTATATGAGGAGACGAAGCCGTTTAATCAGTTCATTCGGATCATTCCAGTAAACGTAATCCATTTTCGTATCTCTTCTGGCGATTTTGTACATAGGAGGCAGTGTACCACCACTTTTCTTCTTCTTCCTTGATCGACTCTTTGAGGGCGAGGATGATGTGTTGGGCAGAAAGAGAGGAGCGATAAATTCGTCGTATTTTTTACTATTGTGATTACGCAAAATCTCATCGGGACGGAAATTCCTACTGTGCACGCTCGACAATTCAAGTATTTCATGATAATTTTTCAGATCTGCGGCCGAGACAACAGCACGATTCGGTTTTTTGGCAATAATGAGATCGTCGGTTTTCGGGAAAGTTTTATCATCGACTGTAATGATATCTCCCTAATGATAGCCAAACGGTAAAGGGCAGTCGGGGTACTAGCCGGGTCCCGCTTCGGCGGCTTAGCTTAGTACACAACCTGACGTTCTGCACATTTTACGCGATTGGTACCTAAAGGCCACTTCGAACGATGCCTTTGTGGGAGCCAAGGCGCGAACTGCGGGGCAGGCAGAGGGCTAAACTCTCTTGGGGGAGACTGGAAGTGGTGATAGCAAAGCTACGGAACGTGAATCCAACGCGCACGGACACCCACCACGCTTTCCGAAAGGAATAAATATGGAAAGGGGCCTGCCTCACGGCGGGTTCCGAACCGATGACTAGTATGACGGTCGCACTAGTACACTGCTTTTACAGTTATCATTTGACCTTCGCGGAGATCGTACACATTGAGATTGGACGTGGTTTGGTGAACAAAGTGCTCAACAAAATTCCTGTTGAACTTCATTTACCGTGCTATCAGTACTGCGGACTGGGAACAAAGTAAGCTAAACGTTTAACTCGAGGAGATCGAGGCATAAATCCTCTTGATCAAGATTACAAAGAGCACGATATAGCGTACTCGCAGAATCGCGAGAACGTAGAGGCTAGAAATCAGGCTGATAGAGTATTAGCCGACAAAGCTTTGTAGAGAGTCATCGTGAAAGACGCGAAAATCAGTGAGAAAATTTCCGCTTACACCGTATCAAAAGCAATGAAAATAAAATCCAAATAAGGAATGGGTATGAAGAGTAGGAGGAGAAAGATGGCTACGACGACAAAGGGGAGTCCATCCACGAGACTAAACGCTATAGTGAAGGCAGCCTCGAGAGCGATGGTCAAGGGCACTAATAATCACGAAGTTATTGCATCACTTTTGAAAGGAGTTTGCGATGCCGTGAAAAAGGCTGGTGGCAAAGATAACGTGGCCATACCACGAGTCCTGCCACTACCTCATAAAGTAGGTGGCTTTCTTTCTCTCCGCGATGCCTGCGAGTGGCCCACAAAAGCGCGAATCAGCCGTCGTAAATTGGACGATGCGAGTGGGCCTAGAACTCACTGGGTAGCGTATCGCAAATGAGACGACAACATCGTTTACTTCGATAGCTTTGGAGGTCTACAGACTCCCTTGGACTTGATGCTGTAATTGGAAGTGAGCGAGATCCAGTACAATCACGAGATATATCAAGATTACAACACCTTCAACTGCGGACATCTCTGTTTGCAGTTCTTGAGTAATAAGCTATATAAGAGGCGACTGCCGTGAATGAACATTCATTCAGCATTCGATAGTCAGTATGGATAGTTCATTTACTCTGAGTCTCTCTGGGACATCTGTACTCGAAGCTCAATACTTTCCACCGATTAAGCTCTCGAAGCAAAAGATCTACGTTCTCAGTTTAGTTGAACTGCTCTCGTTCAACTCCATTCCCAATATCGACATGGATAATAACAAGTTCTACGTCGGTAAAGAAGAAATTATCTTACCTACGGTGAGCTACGAAATCGAGGATATCGACGTTTACCTTAAGCGAAGCTTTGACTCCCAAGGGTATATCGTTTAGTCTCAAGCCCAACAATAATACGCTTCGTAGCGTGATGAAGTGCAGTCATCCGATCGACTTTCCTCCCCGAGACTCGATCGACTCTCTGCTGGGCTTCACTGAGATCATCTTACCGGAGAACGTGAGCCACAGTTCGGATAGACCTGTAGCTATTTTAAAAGTCAACGCTCTGCGAGTCAAGTGTACCACCATCTCGGGTGCCTGTATAAACGGGCAGCGCGTGCACACGATTCACGAGTTCTTTCCTGCTGTACTTCCAGGATACAAGATCATCGAAATTTCCCCGCAAGTCATCTATCTGCCAATCACTGTGAGAAGCACAGATCAGCTTTAAGTACGTATAGTCGATCAAGACAATCGCTTGGTTAATTTTTGTAGAGAGATAATCACCATCAGATTACACCTAAAGCAGGTATAATGGGTATCGTTCACAACAGCAGTCGGAGCTGGCTATATAAGTAAGCCGATGAGTCGCAGCGAGATCAGTCGTCAGCGAATCGCCGAAGCGCTAACTCGACAAAACGTAGAATTCTTAAAGAGTCTCAAATTTAGAGTATGTCCTCGTGGAAAATAATACAGGAGATTCTGAGTATACAGGCCTTTGACGAGTCTGTAGCTCATTACGAGTTACACGCTCATCAGCACTGCACGCCATCTGGATAGAACGACAGCGACGAGATACGCATAGCCATTCAACATTAAGACCTATACGTTCTTTCCTCGCGCAGCTCGCTGCACATTCACAGCAAACTTACGAAAGCCAACGGAAGCGCCGTGGAGCGCATACGATAAGTGAACAACGTGATATGCCGCATGTTTGAGGAGATTCGATACGAAATGAATGCCGTGGAAATCGACAGATCTACAAATGTCGGTCTGAGCACGCTCATGAAAGACTGGATTTCTTTCAATCCAAATCAGAGCTCGATGCTCAAAAATGCTGGCTGGTTAGACATCGAGGAGACGTTTCAAGTATCCAACCACTCTGGCTATTTCAATATCAACATACCGCTCAGTATGATACTCGGCTTTGCCGAGGACTATCGCAAAATCATGGTCAATATCAAGCACGAGCTCATACTGACGAGATTGCAAAGCGATTTGAACGCCGTGACGCAAACTGCTAGCAGAAACGCGGCTAGACAAGACGTTTACGAGGACATCAAGATTAGACTATTGAAAATCGAGTGGCTCGTGCCCTACGCTGTCGCGTCGAACGTGTACAAAATTCGTCTGCTGAATTCCGTCGAGAAGAACAAGTCGATTAGCATGAGTTTTCGCAGTTGGGAGTTGTACGACTATCTGCTCCTTTCCGTCTTCACGAAGCACGTGTGAACGGTGAAAACGTCGAATCAGCTGCAGAAGCTGCGATTCGTCGTTCTCAGTCGGCAGACTAATCATAAACTCTTCCTCAATTCCCAGTACTATCCCTATGGAAACTTGAATCTCGATATCAATCGAAATCAGTACTCCGAACTGTACGATATGTACACAAATTTCCCGAACGCCAACTACGACAAGAAGAAAGCGGACTTTATTATGCACATACCTCTCTTTGTTATCGACTGCTCCAAGCAGAGCGAAACGTTGAAGAGCGCGCATGTCGACGTTCGTCTGGAGTTCGAGTCACGTGATAATTTTCCCGTCAATACTTCGACCTACTGTGTTATCCTACACGATCAAATCATTCAGTATAATCCTGTCAGTAGAGACGTGAAGAAGCTCGTGTAGTGATAGAGTACGCTGTGGATATGTAACGCTTCAAGCAGCCTGGAAACGATTTCGTTCTCAAGGAGCGAGCGTCTCACGGACGAGAGCGAGCCTCTAGTCCTGCTATTTCAAAAACCATTTCCTTGGAGAAGACTCACGAAAAAGTATAGGAAGGAGAATGAGTAACTAGAGCGTAGCCATTACGGGCTATCCTGGTCATTGGGAAACATAGCCTACACCGAGGTCGGCAAGCTGCTCCGGGAAGCTCTTCGAGACGCCAGCAAGATCTTCGTCAGAAAAACATCACGCAAACGACGGCTAGAACGTTTTGATCTCACCACCACTGATATCTACGATTACGGATATCCATCGGAAGATTTACCGAAAATCGTGACTGTATGCACCAATTACAATGGAGCCTACAAGTTTACCTGAGCTCTTCAAAATGTCAAAATCATAAAACTCTATATCTCACCAACATTTACATGGAGTGGGAAGATGTTTCGGAGTCTGAAAAGTACGCTTAATATGCGAGCGACTGAAAAGAGCGGCAGTGGGTCGAAAGTAAGATTTTGGCCTGATGTACTGAAGGTAGCGGGTTCAAATCTCGGCAGCGGTACATTTTTTTTTTGTCGCGTGATATTTCGCTAGGTGAGCCATTGGCTAACCCTGGGTGAGCTGGTAGCCGTAAAGAGTAGAGGGTGAGCTGGTAGCCGTAAAGAATGGAGGGTGAGCTGGTAGCCGCAAAGAGTGGGGTGAGCTAGGACCCGCATGAGCTGGTACCCGCACAGCTTACCTACTCATTGTTCTACATCGCCCTTCTCTATCTCAACTCCACTTTTTAGTTCGTGGCGAAGTGAGACCATAGATAGCGGTTCTTGTCCAAAATTTAAGAAATCCGGTGTTTTTTTGGTTGGTGTTGTTTTGCAGAGTGTTTTGACGTATTGAATTCAAAGTGGAAGTCTAAAAAGTGCACGTCCCATTCGCGGTGGTCTTGGCCAATAAATGCGCAAATCATCGTTTTTAAGGTGGCTCTCCGGTCAAATTTCGACCAAAAAATGATTAAGTCGTGCAGAGCAATTTTAATCAAAGTTCCGGTCGCGCTACAAAGTAGTACAATCTATCTCGTGAATAGATCCTGAATTACCAGCAAATATTGCATGCCCTTTTTACTTCGCGTAAATGGTTCCATTATGTCTGCCGCAATTACGCTCCAAGGATGCTCTATGATCCTGTGACCTAACATCCCGGGTGGCGCAACTTGTTCTGAATTTGTCTTCTGACACACGTCGCAGTGTTTTACGTAGTTTTACGTAGATATCCTTGAACGTTACCTTCACTCCGACCATTAAGTTCAACTTGGTTCTCGTATATGCGTGAAAGAGCATCGGGGACGTGCTGCGTTGCTCATTTACTATAAATAATGTCTACATCATATGCTCAATCCTCAACATCTTACGCATCTTTTCCCCCTATTGTAAATGATTGATTCCCAAATCCATCTACCTCTGCAACTTTTCAAGAATTTCCGTTTCAAACTCAAGATCAACGTACTGTACGTTTAAGTCAAGAACAGTCGTCTCGACGATCATCTCGGATACGCAAATGATGAACTATTTACTCTCCACTTTGATAATTCAAGAAATCTTTATAAAGGAGGGAGGGAATGTAGTATATTTCAATTAACGTTCTTTTAAGTTCTATTGTTTTTCATGCAACTTCATATTATTGATTGTAAATAATAACTGTCATTCTTAATAAACCTATCTTTGAGTGAACATCTGTGCAGTTTACTTTATACATACACAATACTATCGGTTTTATAAAGGTCTTAAGCCACTATAAACTACTGTGGTCGGTTATGATTTTAAGGGGACACGACACCTTTAAACCCTGAAAAAAAGAACTCTGAGAAAAATTCATAAATTTTAAGTAAATTATTTGAAAATTTTTATAAATATATTTAGCATAAATACCTTCAAATTTATCATGCTAAAACCTTTATTATTCCTGCTGGACCATTGTGGCACTCAATGCAAGAATTTGTGCACTTTTTCACTGTCTGTAGGATTCCAAGTGAATGCATGGTTCTTTTGGGCTTAAACTCAGGGAGGATACTTTGTACACCTGTAGTTCTGGTATGAATGCAGAGATTTTAATTTGAATGTTAAGAAATGATTTGGCGATGAAAAAACTGCATTTTTTCTTTCTTTTTTTTTTGCTTATTCTGGAACCTTTTTGTGTATAAAACATTTTCTAAAGATTTAAATCAAAATCCCTGCATTCATACCAGAACTACAGGTGTACAAAGTATCCTCCTTGAGTTTAAGCCCGAAAGAACCATGCGTTCACTTGGAATTCTACAGACACTTAGCTAAAATCAGTAAAAACAACATTTAGACAAAATCAACTTTAAAGTTTATGATTATTGTTGAAAGTGTAACGTAAATTAGTGCTTACTGAATCCTTCGGGACCAAGTTTTCTATATTCCACACACATAGACCTTGACTTTTAGCAATTATGAGGTATATTTACTTATACCTCTGGGTTCTGTACGGCTTTTTTTACCTGCAACCAAAAAAAGGCATTTCATGGATTTTTATAAAAATGTGATAAAAAGGTTATTTTATCCTTGATAATGATAACATTTTATACTTATCTTTTCTATTGGTTACTGTGTTGAACCTTCAAGATGAAACGGATAGAAAATTACCAGTCTAACCTCCAAATGTTTAATCCGGGGCTCCAGTCTCTGTAGCGGCTTTTTCTTCTATCACTGCAGTCTTCATAGAGTCTTTGGCAACTTTCTCACATACTTCACTAAATTGTTCGTTGATTATATCATATGTAGACTGAGCCATGGGTTTCAAGCAGTCCACTAACCCACAAAATGTTAATAGACCAGCGTGTCCATGTCCAAGAGCACGAAAAGTAACCACTGCTCTTCCGTTGTTCGCATGGTTCTAGACGCCAATTTTTCTGCATGAGTTCTGCCAGCTGACCACACCCAATGCATACTACTTTAATCTTGAATCCTAATCCTCAAAAGTTCCTCGAGAGCAGGAAATAGAATGTTGATATCAATTAATCTATTCCTAACCACAGAGGTTCCTTCCACTGCTGGAGTTTGTATCTTTCTTGCTGAACTTGAAGGTCTTGTCTTCTCGGCAGGTTCATTCTCGCATGTTGCTCCTAGAAATCTTCTTGGCCTCTTTTTCCTTCTTCCTTGAGAGTACTTCTTGTCAGGATGGGTACTCGCAAACCTTCCCTTGGCATCCCGATTATTACACATATTTTAAAAAACACTACACTTCACAATTTTTTAAATAACTTCACTGCTCTGATTTTACACTAACACTTCACTTTTTTCTTTTTAGGGATATAATCTATAAGCTATAACCCCAAAAACACTACTAACACTACATAGATTAATTTAAAAATACTTTTAAGAAATATCAGCTTTTTTCATATATTAAGACATCAGCTGTGTCAGTGTAAAACACATCCCAGGACTATATCAGCTGTGTTTTGAAATAATTGCTGTCTGCTAGCAGAACAGCAGAACGGCCACTCTGTCCTTCTCAGACACATTGATTCTAACCTGCCCACAGGTCGCCCGCGGGTGCGCGATATTTGAATTTAAATAAATGTCCCTACGTGTCCACCGGAGCCTCATATAAAAAGCGAAACTAGAAATTTATCTCGAAAATAACGCAAAAAATCTTTTCAATACGCACTAATTTATTTACTAAAATATGTATGCGGAGCATAATATACGTATATACTACGGTAAAAAAATAGTATTTTCAACGTTAACAATAAAAATTGTATTCAGATTGAATTTATAAAACTTAAAATTAAAATTATTAGTCGTATTAAACAAAAAATGAAAAATACGCAATTTTACGAAAAAACGATAAAAATTTTGTTTTAGTATTTTGCTTGTAACTTTGTGGGAAATTATTTTTTTTTTTTTTTTTTGATAAACGGATTTTAGAAGTGTGTTCTACGGAACATTTCCTGTCAAAATAAGCAATAAAACACGATTTTTTCGAAGTTTAAAGGTGTTGTGTCCCCTTAAAATATGTACCCTTAACGTAACCCCTCAATTTCTCTATCGCCCAGATAACCTTCAGACATTCCAAAACCGTAGTCGTATAATTTCCTTCCACGTCGGTTATCGCACGACTGGCATAAGCGATAACTTGCTCTTCGCTATCTATGACCTGAGTCAGGACGCTGCCTAGCCTTACCGTGCTTGCATCGACCTGTATGGAAAACGGTTTTGAGAAATCAGGACGCACTAGTATTGGGGCTTGAATTAAACGATCTTTAATAGCTTCGAATGCTGTTTTTTGTTCGTGACCCCATTCCCATTTCTGTTTAAGTTTTAATTGGCGCGAAATGGGTCGTATAAGCGACGCGAAATTCTCTATGAAACGCCGTTACCAGGACGTCATACCGATAAATTTTCGCACTTTTTTTAACGTTTTTGGCGCTGAGTATTCGTGCGGTTTTGTCTGCATCGATTTGTAAACCGTCTTTGTTGACTATGAAACCCAAGTACTTAACTTCCGATAAGCAGAATTTACATTTTTCCTCATTAATTGCTAAATTAGCATGTTTTAGTTTTTCAAGTACTATTTTCAACCATTTTAGATGATCCTCAAATGTCTCGGTTACTATTATTAAATCATCTATGTAGGAATATACGTGTGATTGAAGCTCTCGGCCAATACGTGAGTTAACCAGGCGTTGGAATACCGCTGGGGAATTGGTTAGGACGTACGGGAGTCGTTTGAATTGGAGCGATTGCCGTAACCTCCCGATATTTTTTCTACAGTGGGATTTGAAAGAAGTTTATCCAAGATTGAACTCGCAGGGGCAAAGTGTAAGCCTGCTTTTTTGTGACTGCGTTAACTTCGCGTAAATCTAGGCAAAATCTGTAAGAATCGTTTGGTTTCCTAATCATGAGTACCGGTGAGGACCAATCGCTAGACGACCGCACAATTATATCATTATCTAACGTTAAGTCTGCTTCTTCCAGTAGGGCCTTTTCTTTAACTCTAGATTGAAGGTACGGCCTTTGTTTGATAGCGGGGTGACCGTTTACATCTATCGTATATACCACTAGTGGTGTTGTGCCTAGCTTTTCCGGTGTTTGCGAGATTTCATTTTCTAGAAATTTTTCCAAAAGTTTTTCTTTTGCAGGACTTAGTCCCCGCAGTCCGCAGCATGACTCACTTTTTCCGTTGCCTATGTAAATCTCCTTTCAAACGTATATCGATCGAATCGGTTTAAACTAAATGTATATGTAAAATTACAAAAATCGGCTATTATCTCGAAGTCATGTAAAATGTCTAGACCGAGTATGCAGTCTTGATCAAGGGTTTGAAGAAATCTATTTTTAACTACGACTCTTTTTTGTAAATTTATTGGAATTTGCACCGTTTCACGAATTTCCTCAGTATGTCCTAGTGGAGTTGTTACCCTGGCCTTAATGTTTTAATTTACCAAAAGTGTGTTTCTCGAGCTATTTTCCGTACGCCCAGTCCTATAAAAGTTTTGCTTGCTCTGCTATCTACTAACGCCTTGAATTTGTTTCCTACTATCTCTATTGTTGCATATAATAAATCGGATGTTTTGTTCGGCATATAGTAACATTTATCTACCATAGCTATTTCTTCCTGTATAAGTTATTTTTTATTTAGTGGATAGCCCGACCTTTTAACAATCGATTCCGGTACTGAATCTTCTATTGCTTTTAAGTCAACTAGGTTGTGAGCTAACTAAAGTTCCTGTTTTTCTGCTTCCGATAAGAGAGCTAACTGTGATAGCGTCCACCGTAATGAATTTTACATTAAGTTTTCGTCATTATTCGCTCCGTCTGTGGGAGTCTGTTTATTAGAGACAGCCTAGTGGTACGTTTTTGTGATCGCGAGTATCATCCAAGGTAGCCTGTTGCATCAGGAAACTTTTACAGATAGCCCGTGGGGATTTTAAATCGTCCAAGATAGTCTGTGAGTTCCTATAGATAGCCAAGTATTCCGACTCGTCATAGATAGCCGTTATATTTTCCGTATTGAGTGGCGGATCTATTTTCAATATGTTATTTACGATGGTGAAGGCAACCTGTTGTTTTTGTTTTTGTGAGGCTTCCGTAAGTCACGAAGTCGCATTAGCCCCGTGTTGCGGCTTTAATTTTCGTTTCCTGCACACTGTTTTCCCGCACTTGTAACAAACTATTCGTTGAGCATTTGTACATTCTCTAGAAAAATGGCCGGATATTGCCTCTCTGTTTGTTCAAGATAACCCGTTCCATTATGCGGAGCAAATCCGTATTATTTTGCGAAAAATAACCTGACTCGATGTGTTCAAGCGTGCTTCTATGCACTTTTGCTAGAGCATGTACCGCAGTTGACAGCCCCGCTGTCTGACTGTATTCTCCCTTCAATAATAGTACATTTCGATACGTGTGACTTAAATGGTTCTTTTTTACACGGCACAGTTAGAACCCGAGCGCAGCGAGGGCGCTAAGCGCCGTGTAAAACTGAACCACAAAACCGATTTCGTGCACTGAGTATGAGTATGGCGGTGGGCAGTCAGGCGGGGGAAACGGAGGGGTTCGGGGGCGGAGCCCCCCTCTTAAAAAAATTAATTATTTAAGAATAATCATCACATTTTCGTATCTCATATACTATCTTGAACGCATATTTCGTTTTGGCCCTATCTACGGTATCATTTTAGTTTAGGTTAGTTATATTGGCATCACGTAGAGTAGGTACATTGCCCTACGACGGCATCATTTTCTGGTTAGCGCCCTCTCGTGTAACTCATCATTGGAACTTTAATCGAAAGCTCTATAACTGATATTCGCGGTAAAAGTGGTCTCTTTTAAAGCTGAAATTCATTGAATTACTTATATTTTTATTGATTGATATTGTGTTTTAGAGTTCATAGCATAAGTTTACATTGTAGTTTTTAAGGTTATTTTTATTTGTTCAACTTCTGTTAGTTTATAAATTATTATTATTTATATTTAGTATGATAAGTTTATAATATCTAAATATCAGTTAAATATCCAACATGAGTAGTTCAGAAAGTGAAGGTGAAAATGGTGATTTTGTGCCAGATGCGATGAAAGAAGTTGCTCGAAATGTAACATTAGATTTGCTGCCTACCAAATCAAAAATGATTTGCACAACAGCATATAACACCTTTAAAATGTGGTGCAAGGAAAGGGTCTAACTCTTTTTGTGAGGATGTGCTACTAACATATTTTGCACATCTCTCAACTAAGTACGTACCACCTTTCCTGTGGTCTACTTATTCAATGTTGAAGGCTACGATCAAAGCTTACAAGAACATTGATATTGCTGACTACACGACGTTAATGGCTTTTTTGAAAAAGAAATCTGTAGGATATCGACCAAAGAAGTCACTTATCTTTACGTCAAACCAGATTTCCACATTTCTTAACGATGCACCTGATCATCTATATTTGCTTGATAAATTAATTATACAACTTCAATATTTATTCAAATTATATATCAATAATTATCTTAAAATATCTAATTTAAATAAACCTTATAGTGTGTTCTTATTTTTGGAATCTATGGAGCTCTACGAAGAGAAGAATTCACTAATATTCTCCAAGATGATGTGAAGAGATTGGAAAACGAAGATGTACTGCTAATCAACACCAACAAAACAAAATTACGTTCCAAGATCGTTTACTATCGCTGGTCTACTATTTGATATTTGTTGGCAATATATTCAAGCAAGACCAGCAGACTGCGAAATCAAGATTCAGCAAAGGAAAGTGCTGCAAACAAGCTGTAGGAGTAAATAAGTTTGCTACAGTTCCAAAAGAAATACCAACTTTTTTAAATTTGCCTGATGCGGATAATTATACTGGACACTGCTTCCGGAGAACCTCAGCAACTCTGTTAGTCGATGAGGGTGCTGACCTGACTACGCTAAAACGACATGGTGGATGGAAGTCCAGCACTGTTGCTTCTGGTTACATAGCAGATTCCTTGAACAATAAGAAGAAGATTAGTAATCAGATAGAATTAGAAATTGTAACCAATAAGCGAGCTAAGGTAGAGGATACTGTTCCTGTGTCAGTGGAAGAGAATTTTGCATCAAATTCCACAAGTGCTACATTACCAAAAGAATCAAAGCAAGCTGAAACCATTGATAACGTTCCTGATACAGAGACAGAGATCCACTGCGCACCATCAACTTCTATAACTACAGCTGTACCTGCATCATCAAAGGAAAAACTAGTTGCAGTTTCTCATTCTGGTCCAACAAATAAGAACATTCAAGAATTAGATACCAAGATTGTTGTTGCACCATCTACATCAAAGAAAATTCCATCAGCGGGTGTTCTTAGGTCCATTGAAAACATAAATGCTTCATTTAATAACCTGCCTTGTCAAAGACCTACAACGAAGAAAGTTTTCAATGAAAGACAGGAATTAAATTTGCCAGTTCATTACAATCCTGACATTGGGTTGTACGTTTTAGGTTCATCAGAAACTAGGTCAACCTATATTTTTAATAACTGTAATGTTACCATAAATAGTGTCAATAGTCCTGTTATAGATTGTAAATTGCATTAAGTTCGACAAAGCCGTCCAAACAGAAAAACTGTAAATTATAGTTTATATTTTAGAATAATTTTTAGTTGTATTCATAATATTTATAGTCACAGTTTTATATCAAAATTTTAATATATTGTTGTGACCGAGCTGTGACCAAGAATTAAATATATTTAAATTGAATCCTACTTTTGATTTTTATCATTTAATGAACTTACCTATTTTTGTCCAGTTATTTAATTATTATTTAGTTTTTTGATGTATTTTAAATGTCAAAGCACTTCATAAGGGAATAATTTTTAGGTTAAGTAGTGTTTATTTCCGTTCTCTGATAGAATGTAAAAAAGTCACTTCTCTTTTCTCATGGCTTTTGTGGCGCTGGAAGCGGTGTAAAAAAGAACTATTTTAGCCACGAAAAAGTGTGGCTAAACAGCGGGATTAAGTCACACAGTGCTATAAATATATTTAAACCCTGATTATTCCTAATTAGGCTAGAGTTGCGCAGTGTCTCGAGCGGAGTCCTATTTGCCAAAGGGATACTCTAAGCGCCTGGGGTTGCTACTGTAGAGTTGGGTGGAGGTTTATGGGGAGGGGGTGGGTCGTTGGACACAGAGATGTTTTTACCTATTGCCACAGATATTGGCGATCGATGCCTCTTTCTCCGTAGACTTCGTTTGCTAAGCGACGTTGTAACTCCCCTTTCGAGCCGACGGTGAGTAAGTCTCTATTCGACAACTCCTGCCAAAATTTATCCCCTGACAACGCAACTATCCAGTCATTAATTGACTCTTCTGAAGCCATTTTATTTTCAACCTATCGGTACCTTATACAGTTTCAAGTAATGTTTTTTTCAAACTTAAAATATCTTTGTATGCAAGGGATATATTTAATTATACAGCAAAAAAATGTCTCCCCAATAAAATTATCTTAAGATAATCTTCCAAACAATTAATAACATTTGCTGTATGTTATTATATGTATGTCAACCTCTCGCCACTCGCAGATTGTTTTATTACGCGCAGCTCCACGCAATTGCTAATGAGGAGAGAAAAACAAATTTCAAGACTTAAAATATTATTTAAAAGTACTGGCTCTGAAGACTTCAGAGAAAATATTACTTGTTTGTGCGGAATTGTGCCTATAGCTAAAACGCTGCTAAGCTGATAATTTTTAAGTATTCTAGTAAAAACGAAATGAAGAGAACAAAATTTTGAGCTACTTTAGAATAATTGTTTTTGTAGAGTTTCACCTATAGCGTTCGCCGTTCAGTAGCTAGTGATAAAATATCCTAGTAAAAATGAAACACGAGAGAAAACATTTTTTTAAACTAATTGAAAATAAAAATTTTATGCGGAATGGCCCCTATAGCGTGTGTCACTGAGCTGTTAGCATCTCGTGCGCGCTTGTGCGCCGGCTTCTCCTACTGCCGACTGCTAAAGTCGCACGTTCCGGCGAGTTGTGTATAGCGTCCTACCGTCTCGAAGTCGTCTTGATGTTATTGTTCGCTGTATACCTCAACTAGTATTATTATCCGAATGTGCCGATCCTGTTCACTCTATTCTCGCCGAGTAATTATCTTATTTTATATACCGGGGTTCTATGCTATTTGAGTTATTTAACCTACAAGGTAATTAATTACGTACAAGGTTGTTTGATCATTGATCTTTTGTTTTCTCCAGGTCGCGTATCACCTTATGACTTTATTATTCGTGAGTTGCCTTCATGTAGACTGTACACGTGTGGATTTTTGTTTGTCTCTCGAGTCAAGTTTGCGTAACGTTGAATTTTCAAAATTTCCGTGAGAGAACCAGGAAGTTTTAGACACAATTTGGTTTGTTTTATCATCGGTAAATTTTTCTGACGAAAATGTATATATTACTTTTACTACTGTTTCTTATTATTTTTTTTTTTTTTTATTTATTATTAGATCACTTTATTTTCACCCAGATAATCACTGAGTTTACTTTTCCCTCTTGTGATAATTTTATATCTACAAGATAGCCCCTTAATTTAATTATTGAAATTTTTAGCAGGTTTTATTTTACAGCGTTATGAAATTTTACTTTCGTCAAGATAGCCACTTGGTTTAGTTTTCTAATGCTGTGAAAATCAATTATCACCAATTATTCAATGTATTTTCTAGTTTTGTAGAATTTGACTTTCAACAAGATAGCCACTTAGCATATTAAATATTTCCGTTTTCAATTAGATAACCACTTAATGTATTAAAATTTTGGTTTTTAATAAAATAGCCACATTATTTAAATTATAGCTAGATAGCCGGGAAACTTTATTTTTTTGAATATTATTTTTCTTATTTTACGCGATTAAGTAAACG
The DNA here is from genome assembly GCA_037356405.1 of Nasonia oneida. Classification (NCBI taxonomy): domain Eukaryota; kingdom Metazoa; phylum Arthropoda; class Insecta; order Hymenoptera; family Pteromalidae; genus Nasonia; species Nasonia oneida. Next base: position 11,218 of record JAZHPH010000238.1, on the reverse strand, counting down.
ACTTAAGCCTATAAAGATATTCAGGAAACGTAGTTTTATCCTGATTTTTTTGACAAACTGTCTGCCAGTTTGGTTGGACGCGCGACAATTTTCTGGCTTTTACTAAATTTTAACTCACTCTCACTCATGCTGGTTACGTTTTCATGTCGTTTAGCAAGTTAGGCTACTTTAGCGCGAGGCCATTACCGCCAAGAATCTTCTCAAGTCATCACGGTGAGTTTGTCATTGATATGTTCGAAGCCAACGACACTGGCGCCTTCCACAAAGAATTTTCTTACATGAAGCCAACGACACCAGGGCCTTCAACAGGGCACAAAATGCACTTTAATGAATTATCCACTATATAATAATTCTGTTAAGCGAATTCCAACAATTGTGACCTCTTTGGATCTGGCGAAGGTATTTAATACGGTTGCCCACCATATATAAGTTGACTAGTTATTCTACATAGGAATTAAAAAACAGAGAACTGAGTCTAAAAATGTTTTAAAAGAATCTGACGTGTTTAGGTACGGAAGATTAATCTGATGGATAACTTATAAGAAGGGTGGAAATGGTGAAAATTTTCAGCTAAATTGAATTTAGCTGCTTTTAATGTCGAAGGGATGTTGGGTGCCTTGTTGAAGGCCCCGGTGTCGTTGGCTTCATGCAAGGAAATTCTTTGTAGAAGGTGCCAGTGTCGTTGGCTTCAAACTTATCCAATGACAAACTCATCGTGATGACTTGAGAAGATTCTTGGCAGTAATGGCCTCGCGCCGAAGTAGCATAACTGGCTAAACGGCTCGAAAACGTAACCAGTATAAGTCATAGTAGTAGCTCACTGTAAGAGTAAGTGAAAATTTTGTATAAGCCAGAAAATTGTCGTACGTGTGTACAACATATAGTGTGTGTGTGTGTGTGTGTGTGTTTGTGTGGCGTAGGAAGAGCAAGCTCTGCGCAAGTGGTCCTTCGACACCAGATCCCTAAAGACACCATCTTTAAACAATACTTCCCTTAGGCTTATTAATTAGCCTATTTGGCTTCTCCTTTGAAGTTTGACATTGCCTTTTTATTTCCAAACATCCTTTATCCACCAAGGTGATTAGGGGTTCTAGATCAAACACGCCATATTTATTTTGCATCGTCTAACCGTCTGCTTCCTGCAGCATCGTCCAGTCGTCTACTTCGTGCAGTATGGTCTGGTCATCCTCTGAACAGACTCAACCGTGAAACCTACGTTCTTCTGCATCGAATTAGGAAGTCTGGGCTCATCTTAGTTAGGTACGTCCGAAAGCCCGTGCTTTATCAACAACTGTGTAGGGTAGTAATTGATAGGGTAGTCCTTTTCAAATTCAGCTTTCTATTCTTGGTATGAGACGCTGTGTCTATTACCCCTTATCAATGGAATTCCATCTTTTTTGCCACTCCGTCGTTGTCTGCTCCCTTGCGGAGTCCCAGATTTTATTCTGCGTATTTTCGCTAATCCCTATTTTGCGTCGAATATATCCTTCCTCTCCGTTGCTAAAAGGTCAATAGGCGGCATGCCTGCTATGATGCAGTCCGCCTCGTTCGATACCGTAAGCTGATGCGACCTTTAGTGCACGTCTCCTGTACACTGTCGATATCTTTCATGCATAACTATTCACCAACATGACATTCGCCCATATTAAGGCCCCGTATAAAATAATTAATGTGATTACACTGGCTAGAAGTAACCTTTTTTTTGCGTTGGCCCTCCTACATTTAGCATCAACCCCGATAAAGTAGCTTCAATTTTTGTTGCTTTATCACTTACTACTTCAAGATCTTGCTTAAACGTTAGCCTAGCATTGATGGTGAGGCCCAGGTACTTGATGGTCGGTTGCGATACAATCTCATCTCTTCCCACCGCGACCGTAAGTGTTATTTTCTCTATTTTCTTTCTACCAGAAACAAGGATTGCTTCGGTTTTGTGACTAACCAGTTTTTTATTTGTGTATTATATAGATAGACTCCCCAGCTATGTCATTTACTTTTTCTTTGTGCTTCGTAATCTCCACTATTGCAATATCATCAGCAAAGCCTACTATTGTTGCTTCTTTGGGTGGTTCCAGTCTTAGTACACCATTATACATGGGGGACGCCTCCTGTAACTTCAAAGGTCTGGCTCCTCAGTGTCATATAATAGGATTCTGTTCTTTAAGTAGTCGGACATAATCCTTCTTATGTTAAAGGGCACATCCTGCTTCCCAAGTATCTTGTACATTTTCGTCCATTTGGCCAGAATGAATGCCTTGTTGATGTCTAATAACTATGGCGCAGAACCCCTTTTTCCCTCCTTTTCACCTTTTCCCCTCTATAGCTGTTCGCGCAGTGTCAATCACTAGGCTAACTGCATCCACGGTTGAATAATCCTTTCTAAAGCCGTATTAATGTTCCATCAATCCACCTTTTTTTCCTATAAAATGGTCCATTCTGACGCAGATGTGTTCCAGGATCTTGCCTGGGGTATCCAGCCTGCAGAGCGGTCTGTACGATGCTGATTCATAGGGTAGCTTTCTTCTTTGGCAGAAGCACGAGTCGCTGTTTCATCCAGTTTGCGGGGAATATTTCCTCTTCTAGACATGAATTGTACAAATCTACAAAGACCTCTGGGTGGGCGTAAATGGCATGATGCTGCAATGCAATATTAGGGATGCCATCCAGCCCTGGGGCCTTATTGCTTTCTACCCTTCTGCAAGTGGCTAACAGTTCCTTAATCGTGATCGCCGGAATAGCCTCATCGTTTACATCTCTTATAATAACAGATGGTTCTTCCAGTTGCCTGGGCAACAGTGTGGTCACTACCTGGTGTAATAATTCCGGGCATCTTGGAGTGGGCACGGAGCTTCCTTTAATCTTTGCCATTACTATTTTATACGGTCGACCCCAAGGGTCTTCTTCGACCTTGTCCTGTAATTCCCTTAGGCATCGTCGCTTGTTTTCGTGGATTTTTCTCTTCAGGGTCCTTTTCGAGTCGTTCATTTCTTTTTCGCAGGCATCTACTATTTCCTGGTCTCTTTCAGTTTTATAGTACTTCTTCCTCGCCCGTTGTTCTCGTCTTCTGGTCCAGTGGCGCGCGCTACGTGCACTTTCAACCTCCTTGTCCCACCAATACACTGGTGGTCGTCTACAATTGTGCACTATTCTTGGCATAGCCGCGTCATAGGCTCAGGTGATATTCTCCATTACCTGTTACCGGTAGTCTTGCTGTTTGCGGATTCTAGCAGTTGCAATACTTTCAATGCCAGTCAAAACATCTCCTTATCATAATCATTCGTTTTCCAACTGACTCCCTTGGTCCTTGTACTCGTGCTGATCCTCTGCTCTGATTTTCATACGTCCATTATTATGACCTGGTGATGGTTATATTTACCTTTGTCTGACGGACTTACTAAATAAGTAAGTCCTGTGCTGTCTTAGTGATTTAGATTTAACTGAACTATCTCCATTATCTTTGCTTCTTTGACTTGTCTACTGCAGTCCTGTAGACTGGGCATATGTGGCTACCAGCTGCATGGTTAAGTTTCCCTTCTGCGCCTCTTTTCTGAGAGAGTGCACAGTTTAGTTGACTGCTGCAGCCTTTTGCTTTATATTCTTTGCTCTTACATTTGTAGCAACAGTTACTTCGATCTTGTGTTGTTGTGCACTTTTTGCGATTCGCCTAAAACCTAGACATTTATTAAATCTTAGTTGCCGTAACCCTTGTTGTTCCTCTCGGATTCTGCGGACTACTCATCCTATCTTGATTCTCTGCTTTGCTATCACCTGTTTAACCATTGCTGCTGGCGTTTTAATGACCGCAGTCTGTACTACGTTTAAATTTTGCTTTGATACTTTGAAAATTGCACTCGCTAAATCTCGGCTTATGTACGTTGTTTCATAAAATATCGTACGATACTACCTACATTGCTTCATTCGGGCGATATTGTCCCCATGAGGATGAAACTACTTTACCGCACTAGTAACGTAATAACCTATCAGAATAGCTATTATATTGTAGTTAAGACGTGAATAAAATATATAAAGTCTCTCTTAAGTCATTGAAAATTGTACAATTGTAGCAAAATATTATAATACCAAAATTCACAGCAAATCTAAGAACTGTATTTGCTACAGCAAACAATGTCTTTACTATAAGAGGTGGTAAACGTGTATAAAATATGTAGAAATCATCCGCGTACGAAGCTAATGTGACACAATGAAATAGGGTCAAGTCCTCTTACATCACATTCTTTTATGATATTACTAATTATTCCAAGCTGTTATACTTGGTTAGAAACGTAACAATTATATTGCAAAAAAATAAATAATGTTTATTATAACCATACCATCACAACTATAAATTCCATAATGTTTTCCTGAACTGCGATCTCCACATACTACACACAATATATCGAGTAATCTATCACCTAAAAATAAATTGATTGTATTAATACGAATAGGTAGCTATAATGTTAGACATCTAAACATTAAAAATAAATCCGTTAATTTTAAAATTCAGTGAAATAAATCTATATAACTAAATATTTATTTATCATAGTTTAAACATTATAGCATACCAAAGAAAGCACCTAAAAATACTAATAAAAAATGATGAGACGTTGCATACTAATTAATAATCATTAATTTATCAATACCAACAATTTTAGAGATCCTAGTGGTATACAGAAGATAAGATATTAACAGATATTTCTATGTAGGGTCCATGAAAAACGCACATTTTCGTTTATTGCCAAACGCTTCTTACCAATTCGTGCAAAAACTGAAATAAAGTTACATATATTATGTATGTTATTATGGATCTTTTAGTTTATTTAAAACAGTACTCAGCGATTTCTAGCCTTCTTCTAGCAAGTAATGTTGCCCTTATGTGAGCCACAAATACCGTCACATATTGTGACATGAATCTTTCGCCACAAGTATAGACTATATCTTATTGAATTAAATCTCAATATTTTGTCGTGTAACGAACGAAGAGGAGGCAAGTCGGAAAGCGAACAAGAGTAAACACGGGCTTGAACCGTGGACCCCGAGTTTAACAAGCCAGAGCTCTATATAACCATTGAGCTAACGTCTACGATACAAGCGCATGGTATGCATCGTAGCACGTCTCTGTGGACTCTAATCGCTGACTTATCTCGCAGCTCGTGTTGCAGACGTGTGTGTCTGTGACAGTCGGTTTATCAATAGGATAGACAAAAGATCCAGAAGTACGTTCGCGTCACCAAGGCTGGGGTCGAACACACGAAAGTAACACGTTTATTAATAAGGGGAGGATTCTTTCCTATTTTTGTTAAGAAACCCTATAGTCAATTCAAATTCAGATTTTGTACCAGAAAAAAAGCAAACGACAAAAGAAACTGATTTGCTATAATAAATAATAATAAATAGTTCAAACAAAATTGCGATAAATTATGAAATAGTTGCCCTCCGTGCTGTATATATTCATCATTTTACAAAGTTTGATGGATATCTATCAATCCTCACAGAATCAAGTTTGAATATATCGGGAGTGCTTCGTGTATTTTACTCCATTTAGCCGAATTGAATACATTTTTGACATCCAATGTAACTATGGCGCAGTACTTCTTTATTCCTCCCTTCCATCTTTTCCCCTCTATCGCTGTTTGCGCAGTGTCGATTACTAGGCTAACTGCATCCAGGGTTGAACGATTCTTCCTAAAGCCATATTGGTGTACCGCTAATCCACCTTTTCCTTCTATAAAATGATCCATTCTGACGTAGATTATGCGTTCCAGGATCTTACCCGGGGTGTCCAACATGCAAAGCGGTCTGTATGATGAGGAATCCTGGGGTGGCTTCTTTTCTTTTGGCAGAAGCACGAGTCGCTGTTTTTTCCAGTTTGTGGGAAATGTTCCCTCTTCTAGACATGCATTGTACAAGTCTACGAAGACCTCTGGATGAGCATGGATGACATGCTTTAATGCAATATTGGGAATGCCATGCGGCCCTAGGGCCTTGTTGTTTCCTACCCTTCTGCAGGTGGCTAACAATTCCTCAATCGTGATCGGTGGAACAGCCTCTTCATTTGCACCTCTTTCGATGACACTTGGCTCTTCCAGTTGCCTGGGGAACAGTGTGGTCACTACCCGGTGTAATAGTTCCGAGCATTTTGGAGGGGGTACGTAGTTTCCTTTAATCTTCTTCATTACTTTTTTATAAGGTCGACCCCAAGTATCTTGTTCAACCTCATCCTGTAGTTCTTTAAGGCACCATCGCTTTTTTTCGCGGATTGTCTTCTTAAGCTTCCTCTTAGCGTCCTTCATTTCTTGTCCGCGGGCATCTACTATTTCCTGGACTCTTCCGGTTTTATAGTATTTCTTTCTTGCCCGTTGTTCTCTTCTTCTGGTACGGTGACAGTCGCTGCGCGCACTCTCAACCTCTTTGTCCCACCAATATACTGGTGGTCGTCTACAATTGGGCACTCTTCTCGGCATGGCCGCGTCACAGGCTCGTGTGATATTACCCATCACCTGTTCCGCCTTGCTGTTTATCGTCCCCGAGAGTTGCAATTCTTCCAGTGCCAGTAAGAACATCTCCTTATCATAATCCTTCGTTTTCCAACCGACTCTGTTGGTCCTTGTACTCGCACTGGGTCTCTGCACTGATTTTCTTACCTCCATTATTATGACCTGGTGATCACTATTTGTGTAGTGTTCACTCACGGTCCACTTGTCAATTGAGCCAATAAGGCAACTACTAACAAAGGTCAGGTCTACAATAGATCCTGCTTCTCCTCTTCTAAAGGTGTTAGTGTTACCCTGATTAACTAACACCAAGTCCAGGAGAGCAGATGCTTCTAGCAGTACTCGTCCTGTTTGGTTAGTCCTTTGACTGACCCACTCTACAGCCCATGCGTTAAAATCGCCTGCGATAATTACTGGCTATCTTCCCGCAATATCCTGCACGAGTCGATCTAACTGCCGCTCGAACTGTTTGATCGGTGCGTTAGGCGAAGCATAGCAGCTGTATACGTGTAGAATATCTTTGCACGAACAAATCCTTCCTCGCTGGTCAACATTTTTTTCTGGATTGCCACGTTTCCACATGCCCAGATCACTGCTCTGCCAGTGTCGTCTGTTTCACATGATGTCTCGTCCAGAGCCCTGTATGGTTCACATATAATGGCTACGTCGACCTCCGTCTCATTAACGTACTGGTTAAGTAAATCTTGGGCTGTCTCGCAGTGATTCAAGTTCAACTGCACTATCTTCATTATCTTCGTTTCTTCAACTTCTCTACTGCCGCTCGGTTTACTGGGCATGTGTAGCTACCAGCAGCATAGTCACTTTTCTCTATTGTACAACGCCTAAGCCCTCATACCACTCTCCCGCTCCACGCATTATCCCATTACTCGCCTCCCGTCGCACTATGGGATATTTTGACTGTTCCTGTTTCAAAATCAAATAAGTCTGAATCCAGTCGGTCGATCAACATGAAATTTTTGGAAGATGATGTTGGAACTATCAGAAATCACAGAAAAATGTCCAGAAATGTTGATGTTTACTGTATGGTCCAGGATAACTCGTTAAAGTTGACGATTTTCGCAAAAAAATCACAAAAGTCACTGTAGATCAATGGAATTTTTTTTTATTTAATATTTATAAACGATAATTTTATGTATTTTTTCCCGATGAATTCAAATCTGCCCCTTAAAATTTTGTAGGATTTTTTTTCATCCAGAAAATCGGGAAAAACGTGTAGAATCGCCAAAATTTTGTCTTTTATGACTCCGTAGGATTTGTTCTCATTCTATACAGTTATAAAACTCTGTCATTTTATGTTTTTTACAATGCTGACGGCAAATATATGTTTGATTATATAAACTGTATAATAAGTACGTCATACGACCCACATTTACGCATGAGCGCGCGTGTTTTAGCGCAAAAAAGGAAACAACTCTTTATTTGCAGGGTTTTGGGATTGTATACATCGCGATTCCGATGTTCGTTTATATATATATATATATATATATATATATATATATATGCTTGTCTGTGTGTGCGTGTGCTTGCGCGCGCGCTCACGCACATCCGTATGTAGTATTGTGTACCTAAATGTTGTGTGTATATATATTTATATCTATGCATATAGATATAGGGAAAGTGTGCCCAGTACGGATACCCTTAGCTATTTTGGGCATAACTTTTAAACAACGCGATGAATATTCGAAATTTCTACGTGTTCTCTAGGCCAATTTCTACAAGGAAATCTACGAAATCCCGAAAACATGCTCCCAGTAGGGATAATTTTAACAATTTCGGCTGTACCTATTTACTTACCCTCCACAAAAATGAAAAATTTTCAAGTGAATTTGTTCCTTACATAGCCTTCTATGATTAGGAATTGTCCCGATTCGATGTCCCGTGAATAGTTAATTCGCGACATCAATATTAAAAAGTGCAATTTTCAATCCTCGTAAAATAACTTTTCACACTTTTGAAATGCATATTTACTTATTTTCCTTATAACTTTTTCTGTGATTAATTTAAAATAACGGTACCGAAGTATGTTTATTAGACCAGAAATACGTACGAAAAAACCGACCTAAAGTAGCTCTATCTGTTATTGGAAGCTGGAAACATCAAATTAACCATACTAGTCATTATGTATACTGGGCACATCCCCCCTAATATATTTAAAAACTATGCACTTACGTAAATATTCATAGTTAATTTCGTCTTCGGATTAGTAATAAAATAGATAAAATATGAGATTAAGGTAAGAGATTAAGTAATTGTATTCGTAGAAATGTTACAAATAGTTTAATCACAAATATAATACAATAAATTGAACTAGTATGCTATTTTATATACTAAATATTTTGTGATTCAAATTCATCATTTGTGATCATTTCAGTCTCGTCCTTTTCAGAATCACTGCATTCGTCGTCAATTTCTACTTCATCAAATGTTGACTCCAGAAGACTAAAAAATTATATCAATTTTAAAAGGAGACAAGTAACACATTTTTATTTCCAATACTCACTTTTTCTTTATGTAATTCTTAACTTCAGCTGAAATTTTATGTTTGCGCAAAACAGCTATTCACTTTTTTATTCCGATGAGGGATATTAAAGGATCACTCATTTCAATCGCTCTGTTGTATAAATCTGTAATACGATTTATTCGAGAATTTTGACGACAAGGATCTTGTGTATTTGACCTATAGTACTTGTGCCATGATTCTAGCCCATCTTCTGCAAAGTATGTCATAGGAAGAGGGAAATTTCTAGCGATCTGACACCCGTGTACCAAAAGTTTGTGTGTAGTTGGGTTCATTTTTGCCCACGGGTATAGCGTATAATACAATTTATACGTATCCAAAGAAAATGTTTCCATTTTCTCTAAATTTAGTCGTTTTTTGCATTTAAATGCTGCGAGAACTATTGCTATGTTTCTAACCAACTGTTTGTCAAGTTCTAGTGCTTCCACAAAAGTAGATGGTTCTCTGAAACATATGCAAGCTAGATTGCCTGTATTGGTTGTCCCTGTACCTTGGAGAAGTTGATCCGCTCTGGGAGCTAAGTGACCTTGCCGTGGTTAAGGGGGCGGTGGTCTCCACTGGCGGAGAACGAACCCCAGGTGGAGTCAAGCGCCGCAAGGATGCTGACTCGACCCCGCCAGCGAACCGGGCCAGTAAACGTCCGAATATAGAAACGGACGTCTTGGCCGCCAGGATGGTGGACCCCCTTACGAGGGCGGTCGTCTGCGAGGGCTATCCTGACGAGGAGCTGACTGCCCAGCAGCTGGCACACGTCAGTGAGGCGGTCCAGGCCGAGGTCGATAAGATCGAAGCCGGACCGTGATTCTGGGGTCCGAGTTCGACGACTCCTTTGTGAAGCTGGGGGCCATAATAGTGGTGGCTAGTAACACCTTCTCGAGAGACTGGCTGGAGGAAATAACCCCTCGACTAAGACCTCGGGAGGGTGCAAAATTAGCGTTGGTAGAGATGTTGGCGCTGAGAAAGCCGAGAAGGGCCACCCTCCGGATTCCTGGCAAGAGACTGGAGCCGGCGGGCATCCTGGAACGGCTGGACCACAGGCATCCGGGCCTGCGCATTAACAGGTGGAGGGTGCTAAGCACGGAAAACAGGGAGGGACCCGACTGTGAAACCTTCCTGGTGCTTAGCATACCAGAAGCCTCGGTAAGGCTGCTCCGGCAGCGAAATTATCAGCTGCACTGGGGGCTCGGTAGGGTCACGGTAAGGGTGGACGAGGGCACCCGGGGGCAGCGGGAGCAAAGTGGAGCTGGTCCGTCCTAATCACCATTGGTGGGGACGGAACAGCTTTCACACAAATTAACTTGCACCATAGCAAAGGCGCCTCGGCTACCCTAGCCAGGCGCATGGCTAGGATGCACACAAGGCCTTGACACATTGCTGCTACCGGCCCGATGCAGTGGCGATCTTACAGCAATTAAGGTGAGGCTTCCTATGGACGGGAGAGCCGAGAGGGACGTGATGGTGGCCTTAGGCTACTTTCCAGACGACTCACAGGAGGAGCCTCCGCTCGGGGAGGTACAAGAACTCATCAACGATTGCAGAACGCGGAACATTCCATTGATTCTGGGGTGCGACGCGAATTCGCATCACACAGTCTGGGGCAGCTCGGACAACAACAGCAGGGGAGATGCGCTGCTGCAGTATCTGTCCACAACCAGTATGTGTATACTAAACAGGGGCAGGGAACCAACCTTCTACAATGCGGTTAGAAGTGTGGTTATCGACATGACCCTGTGTACAACGGGAATAGAAGAGTGGATAGGCGGCTGGAGGGTCTCAGATGAACCCTCGCTGTCTGACCACAGATATATTCTTTTTGAATGGAAAGAGAGGAGGTCGCAGACAAGGGCCTTTAGAGATCCCAGGAAAACAAACTGGGCGTTCTTCAGGGAAAACCTTAGAAACGAGCTCCACACCTTCAAACCTAAATTTGGTCGTACGAGCGATCTTGACTTTTGGGCAGCAGAGCTGGTCAGGATAATCGAGAACTCGTTCCAAAGAAGCTGCCCCTGGACCATCCCAAGAGGCACCAAGAGGACCCTGTGGCGGAACCAGGAACTAGAGAAACTACGGCGGGAAACGAGACGGACCTATAACAGGGCCAAAAACACTCGAAGTCCCGGCGACTGGCTTAGGCATAGGGACGCCCAGAGGCGCTACAAAAGTAGCGTTAATGCGGCAAGAGTCAAAGGGT
>JAZHPH010000237.1:174835-185554 GCA_037356405.1 Nasonia oneida | reverse complement strand
TATTGGACACGACAGCGAACCATGCGCAGAATAGTGACGCAGTTGCAACGAAAAATCTGTAATGTCGGAATTCAAGGAGTAATAATCTGCAATCGTTTTTCTATTTTTTACATAATAATAATTGAATATTTTTTATATTTGGCTACAGGGCAAATTGAAGTAGCCCCTGAGCAATTTTTTGCCATATTTAAAAGTCTATTATTATGCTTGCGTAGAGAGATACAAGTATTCCAAAGTTGTAAATATTTCAATTTTTTATTTTGATTTTTCCTATAAAAACCAAGGCGGGGCAAATTAAAATAATAACGTGGGTGGACTTAGCAAATTCAGATCTATCCAATAGTATTTTTTTTATTTATGTATATACATATTTGCGGGCTGGACCGGGGGAGGGGGGTGAAATCGTCTCGTGAGCCCACGTGACGATTTGGTAGACGAACCGAAACCCGAAAAACTGAGCACATGAGGCAACCCGGAACACCCGAGCGACACCGAGCCTCGTCTACGTGAGCACACGTGGGCGACACTCGGTGGCACCGTAAAATCCTAACCTACATTCCGACACATTGCTAGATAGAGCCCACAGGGTTAAGGGAGTAACAATAGTTCCGCCGACGTTTCGCCCGGTCGTGCGCTCACGTCCTGGTGAAACAAAGGTAAATTCCCAACCAACAAAGCCAGCCTTACGCCGACATCTCACGACTCGCTTTATCTCTGTGTGCACACAGGATAAAGAGAAGAACGAGACGAGCGACGAAGATTTGTGAAGCCGTGCGCTCACCAATCCACACATCCGAGGGATAACCTCAAAACACCGTGACACTATCCCGGCCGTTACTGTGCGCACACAGAGCGGTCGAGATCGTTGTTACACGACACATCCGGATCGGCGTATCCGTGCGCACACGACTCCACCGTACCGAATGAATTCCTAACCTCAAAATCCGCCACCGACCCGTCATACCGCCACCGAACCGATACACCGCAGCCGCGAACACCGAATCATTGTTGTAACGAAATCGCGTATATATTCTTGTAAATTGTTAACCGCGTTAGTTTAAACAATTCTACTTGTAAAGGCGAAGTATTTTTAACAAGACGCATAATTGATTTCTGTTTCAGCCGGGATTTAACAACTGATTCCAAATGCTATTGTTTAATTAAGAAATATATTTTGTTATTGTTAAGAATATAAAAACAGACTCTTTTTTGCTCCTTTCCCCTATCCTGATCCTGGAACCGACTGACTATCCAGTCTCTTGGGGAAAGTTAAACCGTTACAAATTTAATAGTACATTATGCAACAAGGGTCGAAAGCAGCAGATTTTTCCCGCTGGTGGGTTTACTGCCCGAGCGAGAAGATTTTTCACGAGGGAGCGTGTACTGCCCGAGTGAAGCGAGAAAGTCGACGTGTTTTTTTTTTTATATTTTTGTTTCATCCATTAAAAAAAAAATACTTCTGCCCCACAAATTTTACTTTTGCCCCGCTAATTTTACTTTTGTCCCGCTGATTTTACTTTTGCCCTGCTAATTTTACTTTTGCCCCGCTGATTTTACTTTTGCCTCGCTGATTTTACTTTTGCCCCGCAAACAGGTTTACGGGAAAAATATGCTACTTTTGCCCCGATTTTGAGGCGCAAAATAGTACATTACGATACTAATGGTATAAGTCGTACTTTACGGCACGGCGCCCAAACGTAGCGAGCATACACTGTGTATACCGATATGCACGTGCAATAAAGGGCTACTTATGCCACGGATTGGCGTGACATAAATGCGAATTTATGGCACGTAGTGCTATAAAACTAATTATTCAGTGGCCATTATCTTGTATGAACAATTACTTACCTAACAAGATCGGTGAATTCTTCTCAGATAGTAGCTTTCATAAGTTGAAATTCTAGTATAACTATAGTGTGAGTTGATGTATATCGTACGCGCGAGCAACTGTGGCACGTCAAAGATTTTCCCATCACGCGGTATAGTAAACACAGTAGTGTATACACGTGATTAAACTCGGGAATAATCGCGCAATCAATCGCGTTAATTTATCGAACTTTTTTCGACACGATTAGTCGTACGATTAATCACACGATGAATCGCATGACAAATCGCGCGATCCATCCAAAACAAATTTTCAATTAAAATAAATTTGTTAAAAGTGTAAAATTAGTTAGCGTGGTGGCCAGTATAGGTGTTATTATCCGGATGGTAACACCCAAATTGGCCACCCCGCTTAATAATTTTGCATTTAAAACAATTTTATTTTACTAAAAAATTTATTTCAGATGAATCGCGCGATTAGTCACGCGATTAATCGTGCGACTGATCGCGTCAAAAAAAGTTCGACAAATTAACGCGATTATTCTCGCAATTCATCACGCGAATAATCTCACGAGTAATCGCGCGATTTTTTTCAGTAGGGTTCCATTACCATAGGTAGATGTACATACAGTTTAACTTTACTTATGGAATCATTAAAATTCGGCGTATAAAAACAATCAACGAAACTCGCGAGCGGTTGAACAAAGAAGTGTCTCGCTCTAAAAAGTTGGAGCAACTACGGCACTTAAAACTTCGCCCAGTTCGGAATATTCATAAGCAGCTTGTATTTCAATCAGAATCAAGAATACGAAAGTGATTTACTCCAGAATTCAAGCTTCTCCCTTTGCCCTCTCCTTCCCGCACCTCTACTAATAAAAATCCGAAGGAGCACTTTTTAGCTCGTAAAAAAGGAGCATAAAAGCCGAGCTTTCCCTGTAGTCGTCGGATCTTACATCTCGAGAGCAAAAGGAACCTACTTCACCGTTCGGCCGAGATATTTCGCAAATTCAGCGTGCGCGCACCGCGTCGTGTTTGCTCGCGTGCATAAAGCACTTAATTCGAAAGAGTAAATAAAAACCCTTTTCAGGGTAAACAGCGTGCGTTACCGGCCGAAAGTAATTTTTTTCTCCCATTGCAACTCGTAATTTCGTCGGTAAATACAAGCGTAATGTCGTTGGGGTCGAATAAATCATACAATTGTTTCTCGCAACTGCCTATATTTTTCGTTTGACGCAGTCCTTGCAAAAGAAACGAGACTAGCCCTAGGTATTGAAAGGCAATCGAATAAAATTACCAACTTCCAACACAGTAAATTTAAGCTTGACAGCAAGAAGTCGAAGAATGTAACCAGCTCAACCGAAAAGAAAAAAACAGCAAAGCCAATACGCCGCAGCCTTTGACCACAGGTCATCATCAATTATCCGTTTGCGACGCCGTCATACACTATCCAGCAAACTCCGGCGACAAGCGTCGAGCGTTACCTATAATGGCGGAGAGCGAGCAGGCGGCGGAAAGGGCAACGAGTATAGTGAGCCACGTTGCGGGATTGGACACGGGCCAGTAAAGTTTTTCCTAACTTATGCCTTTTCACTGTGGCCGAGAGAGCTGCGCGGCACGAAATACGACGCGACAACGTTCTCTTTCTCTCTGCGCGCGCGCGATACATAGAGCAGCTGCTGCTGGGCTGGTGCGGAAGCAGGAAGTGTGGCCACTTCCGCTTTCACTTACGTTTTCGTATTTTGCGCCCGCCGGCAGCGTAGACCGCCGGAGCTTTTCTTATTTAAAAGCAGTGCTTTCGGTGTTAGGGCTTTATTAGGCCTCCTCTACTGGCAGGCTCGTTTTGGTTGTGAAGGGAGGCCATGATACGTTCTTTTTCTCCTCTCTTTGGAGGTGTGTGATGCAATTAGTGATGACGCTGTAACTCTGGCAATAGTGCGGGATTTACGTTATTGTCGTTGTCTCTGCTTCCTTACTATTATTGCCATTTTGATATTGAAGTTATGTGTTTTTCTCTGTACGAACGTATGTTTGGCTAGCTGGTTACTGAACTAAAGCTTTGCTTTCATAAACACGACGAACACTTGATCCGTGGAAAAAGGTATAATCAACAAAATTTTAAGTTTACAGCGATTTTCAAGAAACCTGCAATGCCCTACTATAGCAACTAGATACCTATACACTGCGCCGCAAATGAAGCGACACGCGCTCGCCCCAATATATAAATATATATGTTGTATATACACATGCATTTAGTATGTATATAGTGGCGGTGTGCGAGGACTCACGCGAAAAAGGCCGTTCAGCCTCAACGCATTTCGATATGCCCAAGAGCGCGAGCAATTTCGTTTTTGATTGATTAGTTTCTTCGCGCGCGTCACGTAGTCCTGATTGATTGATCGATTGTGCGAGCGTGAAAAGCAGCTTTGGGCCTCGCGGCAATAAACTGGCAATCGTATAATCACGATATAACCGCGCCGTCGATGCTCCCGCGTGTGTGCTGGTAATATACGTCGTATGCGCGGGCGTGAACGAGAGTGTGTGTGTGTGTGAGAGAGAGAGAGAGAGAGAGAGAGAGAGAGAGAAAGCTATAAAAAAACGCTATCAACGTGTTATATACGCGCGCGCGCTCATTTATTTTACACATGACGCCCATAGGGCTTGAACAGTATTTTTGGCAGCGATGTGTGGCTGAGTTGTTACAGGTATAGGTGATTTTTTGTTTGTTCGTTATTGGATGCGGTCGATCGTGATTTTTACACTAGTGGTGACTTTGATTTGGGGTATGTTGCTGATAATTATAAATAATTGTAGAATAAAATATTGTCGACTTCGAAATCCATATAAAATGGATGAGTATAGGTCGAAATATATATTTCATTAATTCACGTATACCGTAAATATTTGAGTTTTCATATAAATACTTTCCGCGATTAAATTATCTTTTACAAAATGTATGAACTTTTTGTTACAAATCTGATTGGCTGAATATAAACTTCCACACGTCACTGCTATAGTTGATCGAAATGAAATAACGCAAAAATAGCAGAGTATTATCACTAATAAAGCGTTCAAAACTGGACATGCCACCTACACTGTATCGTCTTAATCCTTTCTTTAAAAAAATCCACCAACAACTCGATCTCCAAACAAATCAACGCGATCTATTCCCTCGATCTACAGGAAGATCAGTAATTACTCCTACGCGAGGTGGTGCCTACACACACCGTCAGGTGACACGCGTCCGGAGCTCGTTATTACTTTCAAATTAAGGGTATTAAGCCCAGAGCAGGTAGTACTGTGTATCGTATCCCCCTCGTGTCGTCGCGAAATCCACCCGTTATTCGCGCGATAATAGGACCCGCGTATACAATGCTCGCTCCGACGGTTAATATCTTTTCTCCGTGAGTATAATACCTGCCCCGCCGTTGGCCTTTTCGTGCGTTACACGCACGTTTCTCTGCCCTGGGCTTGGTGCAACTTTTGCTCGCAGCTTTCGAATTAAGCTCTATGAGAGATTGCTTGGAGTTCATTGTAACACTGGCTGATACGCAGCGTGTGAGCTGCGATCGGGGTGGATGATTTTGGAAAGCGTAATTTTTAGGTGTGTTCTTCGTGTTGCGTGTTATTAAGGAAATTAGTATGACTGCGCTTTTTATTTTAGCCGAATTCATATGGTTGAAGTATTGTAGGTATATTGTGGGATAAAGTTTCAATTTAAAAAAATACGATTGTAAATTTTCTGTTTCTTTATATTTATTATTAATTTTTCTTACACTCCTATATATTTTTACATCACAATCAAATACGTAAATAAGTATTACGAAATAAATAAAATTTATCTTATATCTTACGAATTGTTATGTCAAAATATAATATATACAACATATAAGTATTATACGGAATGAGATAATTCGCTAGGTTATTCTATAGCGTTGTCTGGTTAAATCATTGGCATATGGAGGAAGCAGCTGCTCAAGTCACAGTTGAAATTGGTTTTGTTTGGGTGTTCTTTGTCAAGTAGTGGCATATCCAGGTGGCTACTGGTCAAGTGATTTTCAGAATTGACTAGAAAGCTTCTGCTCATCTTTTGCGGCACTGCATTGATAGTCGTCGGTGTAACTAAACTTGGTGGTTTCGTCGATTTTCGTTTCGTTTTCTCCGGCCTAACAGGTCTAAAGAATTTAACATTGTTCGGATTCTGGTTTTCTTTGTACTGCCTTGAGCTTCTGACTCGAGGAGACGTCTTTGCAATTTTTCGCGGCCGCTTGCGCCCTCTTTAAGACTGACAGTGGACAAGCTATTTTTTTTCGACCTTAGGCATACTCAGTAATCTGCTGCTAGTGCTTAGGCCACAATTAAGTTCAAAGGATACTTGATAAAGAACCCAGAGGATCTCTTGCGGAAGCTTTGTCGCTTTTAGGTTCTTAGTAAAACTGATAGTGGACAAGACCTATTCTTCTGATCCCTCGCTCGCCTTTTGCGGCATTGGTACGATGCCGCAGTCGCTGTCGTAGAGGTCGTTATCACAGTATTTTTCTAATATTTATCTGTCACCCTCGACGCAAAGATGAGTCTGCCTTCTCTCACCGGACGCAGTACCTTAATCTTTGGCTTCCTGACTACCGTCATTCGTGTCGTTGGGGGGAAAGCGTATCTGTCGTCTGACCTTTTTCGCTTTACTCTAGGTGCACGATCCTCCCAGTGAGCTGCTCTATTGGTTTTCAACAAATTAATGATGCTTCGGAAATCTGCTTGCTTGGTCGTTATTTTGAACTGTAAGCGATACGAAAACGGTAAAATGGTAATAACGAGTACGCCGTACTTTTGCAACTCTTTCTATTTTATTTATTACTAAACACTTGTACTGATCGTTTATCTCAGTTGATTTGTCCTTGAAAAATCAAATTCTTCGTTGCTCCCTTAACTATTTTGACGGATTCGACTAACCAGAGAACTTGGACGTTGCGGCGAATGACGACAACGACGACCGGTTTTTGAACTTACTCTCAAGCGCGTCCGGCCTGCTCGTAATTTTCGCAATTTCGCGAAACTGGAACGGTAATGAACTATATATATACATACACGGACTCGCGCGCGCCAGCTTTGTGTGTGTGTGTGTAACATCATGTTTAGTTCGTGTGTATACAAGCAGGACGACATTATCGCGCGCGTGAGTTATATCTCTGGCAAAGTAGCTCAACTTACGTATTCGAAGTGTAATTAGAATTAAAAATGACGAGGATATAGAAGGACGGGCTATTCTACGCCGTGATTCTACGAGAGATAACGCGTTGTGAATCGTTGTTGCAGTTGTCAAACAATAAATTTATATGGGTCGCTTCTATACTTTCCCTTCTCTCCTCCAGGGTGTGCATATAATCATATTGAGAGTGTATACAGCCAAGTTTTAGAACAGTTTCCCCGCGACAGGTGTACGAGCAACTCGTGTAATATGCTTACGCATAAATTTACTATATATACACGGAGTCGATTTTCTACGTCGATGCCGGCAAGATTATATCGCTCTGCGGAGAGCGCCCTGTTATTTTGATGGAACTTTCTCGATCGACTCTGTGTGCGCTATGCAGAAACTTATATGATCATAATACCTAATTACTTACACTGAGGAAATAACTTATAGTGTAGCAGAATTCAAAGCTCAGATTTCACGCATTAACCCTCCGGCGTGAAGATGTCCGATACGGCTAGGCCAGGAGCAATAATTCACAGACAGACCAGCAGCTCAGCCGAGTAACTCGGTCTCCGCGGACTGGCTGTAGCAGCAGCCGTGTGTATAATGGTCCGCATCGCAGAGGCTCAAATTAAATAGCCAGCTCCGATAAAACGCACCAGCGGCCCTCATAATCGAGATCGCGGCCGACTGATAGACTGGTGGCGATTGGTTAGGTGGATGCTAATGGGCTTGACTTACTTAGGCGCTAATCCCTCGTTCCCCTTTGGCCCTACCCTTCGGCACTCGCTGGATAGCCAGAGCTCTCGCTCTACCTTCGTTATCGGTTTCATCAGGCTCGTTGCAGCATAGCAGAGTCTGCTGTGTGCACTGCGAGCAGTAGGTGTAGCTTTTGGACTAGAGTTATCGAGATCTTTTTTGAACAGCGAGCTTTTCTTGAATTATTTGGTGGGTGAATCATCTTGATGTTAGAGTAATTAATAAGTCTTTGGGGTATTACATGTTAGTGGATGTCAGTAAGTTAGAGTTTGAATTTTGAGAAGAAGATATTGTTTTTATTTCATTAGCTTAATTACTTTTTTTCTACTTTTAGCTGAAACGCCCATTTAGTACTGAAAATATTTCAGACCAGTAGTTAGTTAATTTAATCGACAATCTCGACTTCCAAAAGAACTGCAAGTATGCTTAATCACCTCGATTCGAACGCTGACAAAAATATAGGAACGAAAAACGAATGTGATAACTCGTGGACAGCTGCGCAGGAAAAATTAAATGAATATCTTCGTAAGGTGGCAATATGGCTAAACCTAAATAAATTATCGCTCAATGTAAATAAAACCGTATATATTGCATATGTCAATTACTGTGATAGTGTGTCTAGCACCTTAAACATCAGAATTGGTGATAATGTAATAAATAGAGTAGACAATTGTAAATATTTAGGTTTAATAATAGACTATAACATGCAGTGGGATAAACACATAAATTATATTATAAAAACAACAAGATATTTAATATTTATTTTTGCGAAGCTAAAGAAATTTATGGATAGTAAAACGCTAATGTTACTATATTATGCCTTCTTTCAAAGTATTACAAACTATGGCATCATTGCATGGGGTGGGGCTTATAACAATTACTTAAATTTAATTCAAGGGATACAAAAGAAAATACTTCGAATTATAAATAAAAACTGTTATATAGCAGAGAACCAACCTCTAAGTATAAGGCAAATGTTTGCAAAATGCAACTAGAGTGTATAGTATATTATTATAATGAATTAAGAGACAGATACATAAGAAGTACAAACAAGACACGAAACAAGAATCTACCATTGCCTAAAATTGATAAAACGGTAAGCAAGAAAAGCAGTTATTTTGTGGCTGTGAGTGTATTTAACACGCTACCGAATGATCTCAAAGACCTAGCAATAAGTAAAATCTCTATGAAAAGAAAATTAAAGAGGTTTATAGAAAAGAATTAACTTTTGGATGTTATATTTTTTAAATATTTTAATATCGTTAACTTGCTATGAAAAGGAAAAAGGGCATGATAGCGTTAAATGCGTTACCTTGGCTATATATGGTAGTTTTAAGTATATTAGTATTAGTGATTAAGTATGCCATTCCTATGTACAGGCAACTGTGTTTGCCTCTATAGGATGCCTTTTAAAGGGCATATGTATATGGTATTAAATAAATAAATAAATAAATGAAAACCACGAAACGTACATCTAGAATACAATATTGCAACATCACAATACACACATATTCTCTTTACGAATCCACGACGTCATCGCTGCCTCCATTATCTCCTTCCACACATAATTCAAGCCAACGTCTCTCGCATCGTCGAGTTCAAGTTGTTATCCCATGGATTTATTTATCGCTTTCTTCTTTTTTTTTATACGTCCACAGCTAACGGATTAGCGCAAAAGGGACCTAAGGCCCTTACGTCGGAGATCACCGGGAAATACAAGAATCGACGTTGAATAAACCTAGCGTAAAAGTGCGTGCGTGGATTCGAATAAGCTCCTTCCGGATATTGGTGCTCTTTGACGGGTCATGTCGGTCGAGCTTGTAAGAGGGTCGAAGGGGCGAAAGTTCGAGAGCTTTCGATAAGACCTGATTAGGCTGTTGGAGTTACTAGAGAGTTATATTTGTTCGGGGGTGAATAATAGGATATGCGTTCGATTATAGCGAGTTCGTGTATTTTGAATTTTTGTTTATTTTTGTAAGTAATGATCAAAGAAAATTGATTTTTGAAGACACATTTTCAAACGTTCGTGCGCTGTTTTAGTACTTAATCGAGAACGAATGTCTAGTGCATTGATGCAGACTTCCTGCCCTGATTCGGTTTGAATCTCCACATATCGAGAAATTGATTCGATTCGTAATCGGGTTAAAAGAGCTGCGATCTATGACGGAGAAATAAAAAAATTATTAACTTTATTTCAAGCCATCGATAATTTCACAAGCAGCTCTACACGCAAATTAAGAACACCGTAACGATTCTCTTTCCATAGTAATACCTGAAAACACTTAAGCATTCGAAAAGCGAGCTTGCAACGACGCAACTCCTAAAGCACACCACGAAGCACCTTAAAATAAAAGTGCCCATAAAACAAAGGGAATTCAAAGAATGCGCTCGAGCACAGCTGGCGCACAGAAGTGAATACATTATACACAGAATTTTTTTACAAATGATCCAGTCGAACAAAGGAGCATTTGCCGCGCGCGGCCGGAAAGTAAGCTTTCCCACAGTCGTACTACGTATTACAGTCCACTCGCGTGGCCGTAAAAAATACGTCGAATTGCGTCGTTTTAACGGCGCGAGAGAAGCAGAAGAAGAAGAAGCAGTAGTAGTCGAGAGCTTTTATTAATGAGTTCTCAGGAAGCTTTGGAGAGAGAGAGAGAGAGAGAGAGAGAGAGAGAGAGAGAGAGAGAGCGACTGGAGTCTCGACGTAATGGGTTGACTCCCTGAAACGCCTCGTTAGCGTCTATACCGCTGCTACGGTCTGTGTGTATACGTCTCTGTGTACATGTGCGTGTGTATAGATGGGGAGAGGAATTAAACTCTCGTCGTCGGTTGGAGAGAATACAGATTGACGATAAGACGTGACGAGATGCGATGATTGCTAACTTTGAGATTGCTGGAGCTGTTTGCGGCTGAATCGCTAGGGGGGGGGGGGGGGGGGGGGGGGG
>JAZHPH010000237.1:160705-174715 GCA_037356405.1 Nasonia oneida | reverse complement strand
GGGGGGGGGTTGGAAAGTGAAAATCGAAGGGGTTCTTTTTTTTGTCGACGAGGTCGTTACTTTATTCTTATAGTTGTCGTGCGAAGGAGAACTTCTAGAATCGTCGCGAATGGAAAATTTTAAAATTTAATTTAAAAAAATTTTTTTAATTAATCAGTTGGATAATCCACGGCTTTAGATTCTTCGAATGGAATCATTTTATATAAAGAGAAAATAGCGATTATCGTTAAGTGAAGCTTGGAGGCCAATTTTAAAGCGTCAGTTGGAAAAAATACGCTGAATCTGGAATTATTTAATAATTCTTAAAATACAATTCGATATTCGATACACGCGCAGCAGAAACCTATTATAACATTATATATTCTACTAAATTAAAATCATATTTTAGATTTGATTTAACGGCAGAAACATCAAACCCAGCGTATTATTAAAGCCCAGATCCCTTTTCAGGCATCACGTGCACATTCATTCACACAGAATCGCTGTATAGAGGCGGTACCTGAACGCATATCGAATCCACATGAGCATTTATACAGTATCATAGTAATAGTATCACACTCAATAAGCCGTCGATAACATTAGGTAACTAGAAACTATGATTAACTAACACAATACAATGGTCTGTCATTATTTACAACCCATTTCTCCGGATATTTGCGCGGCGAGATTGCCATCCCCCGGTTCCCGTAAACCTATCTCACTCGATGCCAGTCTGCCCGAATCCGTATACATATATATTTACGAGTAGAGGTATGTATGCATAGGTGGGGGATACGTGTCTGTCGAGCTTACGCTACAGCCAGGTATGTATAGGTGTGTATACCTGCATTACCTGCGGGAGAGTGTGGGACGAGGATGTACAAAACGTTGAATGAGGCGCCGGATGGGCAGAGCCAACTGAAAGGGAAGGCCGAAACGCCCTGCGTGTATGTATACCAATTAGGGTGTCCCAAAAACCACGAACTTTCGAGTAGCAAAAATCTTGATGCAGTCTCATATTCCGGCATAACAAAAAGTTAGCCTGCATTTTTTTCAGAATTTTTAAATTATTTTTAGGCGGCGCTCAAGCTGCTCAAAAGTTGATGAAAGTTTGTGCACTTGAGCCCTCAGCTAGGCAAGTGTTTTGAGGTGACGGCGATAATAACCTTCAGCTAATCCGACCCTTGGGATGCGTTTTCGGCTCTACCTTATAAAAAATTTATGGCCAGTCACTCCTTTTCCAAACTTTACCCTAGTCGACAAGACAAAGATTTTTAGTTCTCGTATTTTATTTATTTTAAACTAAATAACAAAAATATTTTTACTCTTACTATTATAGTTTTTATAGGTACAATAATTTTTTATTTATTTCCGAAAATATGTTTTTTTAAATAAAAAAACTGATTTTAAAGAATATTTGTAAACAATGATATTTTTTATTTAACTAATATTTGTCAAAAATATATAGAAAAATTCATAGCCGAAAATCCCATAGAAATACCGGAAAGCATGATTGTGAAAATTTTGGCCTGTGTGACCGGCCCGACCCAAACCCTAAAGTTTTTGCCTACGGATCCATTTCAGCTCTTTATTGCCCCGGGGAAGGTGCTAGCTCGAATGTCGGTCAAACGAAATTATTTTTGAAATGAAAAAAAAGCCTATAAAATATTCCTTGGTGATCGACGCCTTGATCAATTGTTGACAAAGAGTTAAACTTCAGTAAAGTGAAAATCTTAGTTCCGTAACTTAATATTTGTGGGATTATGAGGCTCTAAATATAGCAAAAATGGCTGTTTTTATCGTTGAATATTTGAACAAGCCTGATTTAATGAAATTCAGTTCTATGATATTCTGAATTGATAGGCAACACGTACACAAAAAATAATTGATCTCACTATATTACATCATGTTTAAAAAAAATTCGAAACATCAGACCGTTTTTTTGTATAGGTTTTACATTTAAAATCTTTGTGAGGCTTGAGCGGTGCGAAAAAATAATTTAAAAATTCTGAAAAAAATGCAGGCTAACTTTTTGCTATGCCGAAATATGAGACTCCATCAAGATTTGCTGGTAATGTCAGTTTTGCTCGGGCTGATAAAGAAATTTCGATTATTGTCCGAGCTATTATCTCTGCCTTTGGGCTCTCCTGATAAGCTGATTAGAAATTGCTTTTCGAAATTTAATTAGTTTGTATAAGTCCATAGTGAAAATAGTTTTCTTTGTAATTATACTGATGGTAAAAAAATAATTGTAAATCAGTAAAGAAAAATATAGGCTAATGTCTTTAGTCAGAATTGATTTCGTAATTTTAAATGAAAAGGTTTAAAGTGAGAGTTATTAATAAATCATGTACTTGCCAAGCGCGGGAATCAAACTACACGATATTGGAAGCTTTCCAAAAATCATTCATTCATTTTTATCAAAATCCCTAAAAACATTCTAAATTGTACGATAAGATAATTGAAATGTTGTACACAAAAAATCATTTTTACAAAAACATCAGTGAAGAAAAAGTTTTTTTATAATTATCATAATACTATAAGTCACTGATGTTTTAAAACAGTAAATGAACTCATCTCACTTCCAAACTTGGCTCTCTGGCATATAACGTATTTCACCCCTGGACATGTAGAGTTGTACGTTGCTTGACGTTTTAATATACACCTGATGTAATTATTTCAGTCGAACGCAAAATGTGGACCTTTTTCAGTACTTCACGCCAACTTAAAAAAAAATAATTTCTAACTGATCGTCTCGCAACTTTAAAATAAAAAGTATATTATTCCACTTTCGAACCGGAGGCCACTGTTTGAGCCTAAAAAGCGAGATCAAAACTTTTAAAATGTTTCAAAATTAAAAAACAAAATTATTTTCCCCGCAAATTTCTCATTTTTCCCGCAAATTTTTAATTTTTCTCTCAAATTTCTCATTTTTGCCACAAATATCTTATTTTTCACGCAAATGGAAGTTCCGGGAAACATATGCTACTTTCGATCCGTATTTCAGGCACAAAAAGTGGCCATTTCGGTCGAGTGTAAAATAGAAAATTTTTTGCCCGTTGACGATATTTTGTTAAAAAATGCAAATTTTGAGTTTCAGTGGTATTTTGACCATTTTGAAAGAAATTTTAATAAAGAAGAAATTTTTATTTTCTAAATATTTATAGGTGCGTAGTAGCCGGGCTTTTTGACCTCGTGTGGAATTTGCAGTACTCGTCTTCGGCTCGGTCTAAAAAAGCCCACTTCACGTCCTTGATACACAATATACTATTAACATATCACTTGCTTTGCATTATAAAGCTTTAAATATTTATAAAAATCCTTAGCATTTTAATTAAGCGAATTCCCGGGAAAATCACTCGGTCCGATTTTCAAATTGCAAAACTTCGGCGTGGGCGAACGCGGGCGCGCGCGACATAGCAGAAAGAGGTGGAGAGACATCGAGAGAAAGGGAGTGAAAAGCAGTAAATGGTTCGCGAGCAAAGTCATAAACGCTACTGGCGCGCGCGCGCGAGCGCGTCTCTCTCGAGCTGCTGCAGGCGCGTGTAAACGAGTCGGATCGAAATGGGCGGCAAAGGGCTCAAAAGCGCATAGCCAGGACGCGAACGTTAATTATTGCCGGAGCCCCGGAGAAACGGCTATATGCCGGGGCTTACGCGCGGCTCGAGTTTACAATTGACTCGCAAGCTCGCACAGCTGCGCCACACCGGCTAGACTGCTCAAGAGCTTTTTTTATTTGTCGTTGCGCGCGCGATTTGCTCGGAAATTATGCGTCTTTGGCTGGCGTGTGGATTAAGTGTGAGAGGGAGAATTTCGTTTTTTTTAACGTTCACATAGCTTGAGAAATTCGATGCAGTGCCTTTTAAAAGCCTATTTGCGATTTAATTATTTTTTTTTTTTGGGGTTTGAATGTGGAATCTTTTTTATTTGAGTTTGTTTAATTACAAAATATATTGGTTTTTAGTGATACCCGAATAAAAATGATTTATATAAAATCATGTATGCTCATATAGAATCATATATGTCCCATATATTGCCGCTTCTAATAAAAAGTATTATATTTGAATTTCCTGACGAAAACTAGTACATTTCACACTTTCGTCAAAGACTAGTACATTTATGATCGTTGCGTAGACTATCGGACAGGGTGCCCAGGCACCGACCAGTCGCATCGGTCCCCTTTAGTCCACGCCCCCGCCTATTATGACTACATCTATACGGAAGGTGTCACGTGGGGAGAGAAAGACAAGGCCTGCTCGGTCGGGTGGGACTGGTGGCGACCGGGGTTTGGACTTGAGTATCATTTAATTGTTTTATGGCAGTAGGGATTATTATAAGGGATATTTTTGACGTCAGGCGTTAGGATTTTCTTCGGAATTCTTCTGTATCTAAGATTGTCTGAGTCTGTTTTATTGCGCCCTTTTCAACAGATAATGTTGTAACTACCAGAATAAAAATTATTTATATACGTTCAATCATGTATGCTACGCAACGATCATAATAGATCGGTCGTGTGCCTACCTGCAAAAGTCTATTAACCCTGATCCAGTTTTGCCATTTACGTCAGGACCAATTTTATTAGCAGCATCTCCCGCATATATGCGGTCGTAATGGGCGGGGAGTGGTCGAAAGGGGACCAATGTAACTGCTTGGCGCCTGCGCACCCTGTCTGACAGTCTACGTAACCATAATAATTGAGCCGTCGTGCGACTACCTGCTGAGTCTATCGACCCTGATCCAGTTTTACCATTTACGTCAGGACCAATTTTATTAGGTTGTTGTTATGCAGGAAATTGAAGCTTGACATGAGCACTGTACTATTTTAAAGTAAACGTTAAAGCTATTATAATAATTCGGTTTGTAAGAACATTTTAGAAATTCTATATAAATCACATATGAAAACGCAGCAAAGAATCGCGTTCCCCGCAATAGATGTTAGCATCAATAACTCCCAGAACACTTCATTCAATGCCGAAGAACAGGCTCTATTACTAGCGTCCATTTAACCCATCAAGCCCGAAATATCCTCAATTTTCTCTGAATATTCCATCTCTTTTTCCTCGTATTATTGCCATAAAAAAAATTCGTAATCATAATATCTGATCTAAAATGTTATGCTGTTTCAAAAAAAAAAATTGTTCTTCCTTTGGAAAATTTGTTATCGAATATTTGTTGCATAAACGTGATTTAAGACAACATGTATTATTCCGGGCGTAACCGAGGGCTACTAGGGATAAGAGAAAGTGCGACGTATTTATTTTTATTAATATTTATTTTGCCTTGTATTAGTTTAGCGAACGTTTCTCCGTTACTTGATTCTCACGTGCGCAAATCGACAAGGCGATTCGTGGCTTCAGGCCAGTACAGTAAGGAGTGGTTTATAATCATTCCTAGACTGCCACGACCTCCTCTAAGAGTTTTACTCCGCGCGCACTGCTTCGAGTCGCATCGGTAGTCCTCGGGAAAGCGTCTTTGTTTTAGCGGGCACGAGTTTTCGGCGGCGTTTAATGAGTAGAGCATCAGTTCTTGGCGACAACTTGTGAGAGAATGTCACACCAGGACTCGTTTGTTACAATATTTCAATAAAGCTATAATTTCTGATTAATGAAGATTTCATAGTTTATTTTGAACCTTAATGTAGTCTTGTCCCATACATGTATAATTTTAAAATTTCAGATTTTTTACTCGGAATCTTTCAACTTTTGTTACGTCATAGGTTAAATAAGAAAATAATAAAAATTTAAATAAAATAAAATAACGACGCAGCTGCGTGACAAAAAAAATGACATTTTCCGTAGAGCTTGAGCGTCCGGACAGCGCAATTAGGCAGTCCGAAGAAATAGCCATTAAGAGCGCGCGCAGGTACAGCGATCGGGATCGGTATATGGCGGGCAGCGGCCCTATTGTAGAATTTGTATGCAGCCGGGAAAAACCCAAGTATCTGGAGAAATTGCGAGCGACAATCTGGTGCCTCGAACTTTGTTTGTGCTGCGTCGTAGAATACGAAGCCGTGCAAAGCAAATTTAAAATTTTAAAAGTAGAATATTTATAATAAATAAAATAAAAATTTAGATTCATATAAAGTATGGACAGTTGAAAAGTATTAAGTTGCAACTGTGCATATTTTATTTATTTCAAAGATAAAGTAGAATTCGTATTCGTGGCGTAGAAAGAAATTTATACTCGCACATGTTTTACGATGTTTTTAGTTTAATAAATACTTTATAAAAAACTAGTTAGAAATAGCAGATAGGTTATAATAGTAATAATATTAAGTTTAAATAATAATAAAATATTATAATAAATTTGACATTGATCGCGATAGTAAATTAGAATCATAGTTGATAATTGTTATTATATATAAGCAAATATTGTAAAATTTAGAAATAATTAGAATTAAACTTTAACAAAATTAGAAATAGTACAGGGAGAGCCATCTAGCTGGAAATAGGCAAGGCTAGGGAAATAGCGTGGGTGGGACCGAAGGTGGAGCGGAAGAAGATTGGAAGAGGCGGTAGCCAAGCGGAAAGCAGCGATGCTACAGGTCGATGACCGATATAGAGGGCGCAGATGAGGCCCAAAGGGATAAGCCTATGGAAAATATGCCACGCGGGGGCGAAGGGAAGAGAAGCGTGCGGAGGAAAGTTCAGTCTGTATGAGAGTCTCGTCAAGATCAGCCGAGATGGCTGCTCCTAAGTAACATCTAAGTTTAAAATTTTGTATTACAAGCCGTGGTGGATGAAGAGTGGACAACAGGTTTTTTTAAAGATTTCAAAATATACATTACTAAAACATACTTGAAGTGAAGTTTCATTTAATTATTTTTCGGACATATATCAATCACTAAAAATTTTATTATTTATCAAAAACAAGAAGAAAGGAGTTTACAATCCAGTAAACTCTGAATTTGCTGCAATCTTCTAACAAGAAAAGTAAGTGAAAATTATATAAGTTAATTAATAAATATTTAAAGGTTTGGGAATTTGTAAAGTGAACAGGCTTTGAACGCTGCCGCTTATTTTACAAATATATTTTGGGAGAACTTGTCGAATTGTCTGGAGGGTTGATTGGACTTCGCTTGTCGGAGGTCTTTTGACCTACAGTTCAACGAGACCTGTTCATTAGTTTGGGAAGGGTTTTGAATACATTCACGCGGAATATTAAAATAAATAAGCGACCGATTCCATCCCGAGTTCAGCGGAAGCTGACTCAAAACGGAGAATATTATAGTGTGCGCCGACGTTCGGACGTAACATTTTTGAGAAAAATTTCGAAGAAAAAAAAATGCTTAGAAATCATCTCGTTCCATAGGGATTAGCAGCAGCTCTCCTTTGACTACGACATGGGGGAGGGGGGCGTTGCTTTAGATAGAGTGGATGTTATTAAGGACCTAGGTGTCCATTTCAACTCGGTGCTCGCGTTCGATCCTCACATTGATCATGTGACCTCGAAGGCCAGCAGGCTTATCGGTTTTATTAAGCGTACCATGTCCGATTTCAAATACTATGGCACTATTTCTTACTTGTACAGGTCTCTAGTCCTGCCGATCCTGCTCTATTGCTCACCTATATTGTCCCACTTTACCAAGTAATAATAGGAGAAAAAAGTGATTGAATATTTAGTGAAAATCGATAACATTTGAGACTTAATGGGTTAAAAGACCGCGTATTGCGCATGTTGATGTGCAGCAAGGGGGATTGGAACGTGTGTACGACGTGAGCTCTTTCTCTTTCAGCTCTTTCTTAGAAGTGGGTTTAGCAGCTTCGTTTTTCCGTAGGCCGCCGCGAACGCGTTATTAGGTTTTTTACGGCCGCGCGACAATGCCGTAGAGCTACCCTCAGAAGCAGCAGACGCGCAATTTGCTGTCGGAGACTGCGTACAATCCAGCCTCGTAAAGGTTAGATTCGCTTGGTATTTTTTCGTGTAACTATCGTTTCAAAGCTTTTTTATTCGTGAAACTAATGCGACGTTTATATTGAGAATATTGAAAAGTACGTCTCGACTCTTTACAGTGGTACGTAGCTTTAAACATTATGTTTGGAATAGTTAATATTCAAATCAGGTATACGATTTTCATAACAGGATTCCTTCTAGAACTTCGTAGAATCTTGACGTCATTACCATCCCCACCCTGCGACCCCCATTTTCCAGGAGTAGACGACCATCCTGCCCCACCACCTACTTAGCTTATAAATAGCCAGCGCTCTGCACAGATCACTCAATACTTCCTGAGAGCTCGAACCGAGATCATCAGTCAGCGCAAGTGTTTACCAACGAGTACGCTGTACTTTTGTAACTATTTATAGTATTACTAGTTATTTTCTATAGTGAATTTCAAAAGGGCAGTTAAGCAAATGAGTTTCCGTAGCTTGATCAATATATTTATTTAAAAGTGAGAAAGCGACTTACTGGGATAAACGTGCACCAGGAGTTAAGAGAAAAAGGTCAGATGAAGCATACTCTTTTCCAACGGCACGACTGACGGCAGACAGGAAGCCAAAGGTTAAGGTACTGCGTCCAGTGAGGGAAGGCAGACGCATCCATGCATCCAGAGTGACAGATAATGATGTTTCATTATTAGAAAAATACTGTGATGACGATCTCTATGGCAGCGACTGCCGTATCACGCCAATGCCGCAAGAGGTGAGCAAGGGATCAGAAGAAATGGTCTTATCAATTGTCAGTTTCACCGAGAACGTCAAAGCGACAAAGCTTACGCAAGAGATTCCCTGTGTCCTTTATCACGTATCCCCTGAACTCAATTATGGCCTTTGAACTAGCAGCAGATTATCAAGTATGCCTAAGGTCGAAAAAGAAAATAGCTTGTTCACTGTCAGTCTTACAGAGGGCACAAAGCTACCGCGAAAAATTACAAAGACATCTCGTCAGAAGCTCAAAGCAGTACAAAGAGAACCAGGATCCGAACATTGTTAAAATTTCGAAACCTGTTAGGCTGAAGAAGACCGTACGAAAATCGACGAAACCACCAAGTTTAGTTAACACCGACGATTATCAACGCAGTGACAGAAAATATGAGCAAAATCAATTGTTCGAGCAACAGCCACCAAGATATGCCATTACTCGACGAAAAACCTCCAAAAACCAATTTTATTTGTGACCTGAGCAGCTGCTTTCCGCATATGCCAATACTTTAATCAGACAACGCCTATAGAATAAACTAGCCAATTATCTCATTCTGTAGTATTTATACTACGTCCAGTGAGGCATTAACGCCTTATTTATGCGCCTATTGTCGAAGAGCAGAAGCTTGACAGTCGATTCGGTAAAAATGTAGGTAAATATGTCTACTAACAGTGAAAAAAATTTGGTTCATCCCCATAATTATTAAAATTTTTATGTAAAATTTTTATTTTTGAAAATGTATTTATTAATATCAACGAACAATAAGTAAAAAAGAAAGAAAAGGTTACAATTTAAATGTTGGAAAAAACAATCAAATTGAAATAAAAATGCGTTTCGCTCCGAATCTCTCGCTGGTCTTACCAGTCAGGTAATAGTAGAGTACCCTTAAACGCAACATGGTGAATCGAAAAGAGGATATATTTATAGAATTCATTGAGAATGATCACTAGAAGACAGTAGAAAAAGAGTACTGTCCACCTAGCGGTATTGAGGTAGAACTAATATGTCATAAGACGACGTTAGCTTCCTTAAGGTGAATCTCCACTAATTTTTTGTTAAAACTCGAAAATTTTTTTATTATATATTTTAATTGCTTATAGTTTTATGAACATTTTGAGACCAATCTGATGTAAAAACTCAAAGTTATACTAATGTTATAGGCGATTGAGTAAAATATTTTACATTAGATTGCATAAAAAAATAAAACTTTAAACGCGTTTTTCTCGTAACTTATTCGTTTGACTTCAAAAAATTTTTCGCGCGAGACATTTATATTAACCCTTTTGAAAATTTTTACACTTATACTTTAGAACATTTTGAAAAGAAGTTAGAATTTTTATTTGAGGTATCTGCTCTGGAAAAAATTGTTTAATTGTTAATATTATTAAATTATGGGGTTTTTAAAAGAATTTTACTGTTTAATAATTTCTTGATTTATTGCAGACAAACAATGAGAAATAAACTAATCAATTATCTTATTTCATAGTACTTATTTATATAATATTTTGACGTAAAAATGTGTAAACATAAATTTAAAATTGCATTTTTGTCTTGTTTTGAAAAAACAAAAAATTAATTTAAATATTCACCAACCTCTTGTTTTTTTTAATCTTGTTAGCAGAATTGTCAACAATCCTATAAATTTATCATCATATGAGCTAGTGGAAGCAAAGCTTTGTTTACTCTTTTGTCTATGACATTCGCTTCTTTGCTTCAAGATTTTCTCACAATCTATCGTCAATCCATTAAAAATTTTTAATTTTTAATTTTTTGCACTTTTGAACGTAGAGAAAATTTATACATCAAAGCTGATCCTAGATCGAAAATTTTTAAGCAAGTTTGAACGGACAATAAATAAAATATAATAATGGAACGTCCGCGGTTTCTCTTTTACATATTCAATACTTTTGAAAAATTCTGCTTCTGAAATATTATCCTATCTCTTTCCAGTTGTAGAATCCGAGATTGGTCAGACGGCGAATATATCGGCTACAGTGCAGCGAGAATTTACCTCTCTACGCTGAAATAAAGTTAAAAATTAAATTACTTCTAAGTCTTGCGAAAGTAGGGTCGATTCGTATTCCTTACAGAATCCAGGAGAAAGAGAGAGAGAGAGAGAGAGAGAGAGAGAGAGAGAGAGAGAGAGAGAGAGAGAGAGAGAGAGAGAGAGAGAGAGAGAGAGAGAGAGAGAGAGAGAGAGAGAGAGAGAGAGTGAGAGAGAGAGAGAGAGAGAGAGGGAGAGAGAGAGAAAGTCGCTTGAAAGCGAAAAAGGACTTCCCATAATCCTTTCAGAAAAATACCAGATTTCAAACCGAGCGCGCGCTCCTGTGCTTTTTATCCCATTTCTATCACGCGAATTCACTTCCCACCCGAAAAAGAGCCTCCGACGTTTCTATTTCTTTTCTCGTACCTTACTCTCCTCTCTTCATTTTCTCTCCTCCCACACCCGCATCTTTCTTTCTACGGTTGCACGTATGCACATATAATGGTCGCACGTGCGCTCAAATAAGGGCCCGCGCGACAAGTGAAATTTATACTCGCTCTCGAGGATTTCTTCTCCCGCGCACGCACACACGCACATACTCTAGATTTCCCGGAGATTGAAATAGGAGGGCCGAGAAATTGGCGGCGTCGTGTGTGGACGACGACGGCGACTGACACTGATATGAATGGGCGCGAGGGAGTGCGGCCGATGTATCATCGCTCGCGACGGTTTGTCTTTTTCCGAGTCTGCGTCGATGAAAATCCTGCAACGGAGAAAGCGAGGAGCCTGGCTATTCTGTTATTGGGAGGATGTATCCTCGCACGGATGGAAGACGTGACCTGTGGTTTCTGCATAACGCGCTCGCTCGAATACGCGATACGTGGCCGAGTGCTGACACTATCAATTTCGAGATTCCTATACATTCGTCGAGGAGGAAGAAGGAATCGCGGGAGGTTATACGTGACGTTCTGCTGATTGATTTATGTCGAGTATTGTACTTACTCGTGGAGGTATTTGCATTTTTTCTTTTGTAGAATGGATGAAATAATTGTGGTTATTTTTTTGCACTAACATAAAATGGAAATACAGTGTTTATTTTAATTGAAATACAGTGTTTAATTTAGTTTATAAGTGAGATCAAGTAATTACGTATCACATCAGTAGTAGAGTCCACCCTATCAGTAAAAATTGCAGTAATCCGCAGACAACGAATTATCTAAAAAAAAAACCGGTTACAAACAAATTCCATTTACACCACAAGGCTATGACGTAAATAATTTTTTCCACTCATTCTCCCCGGGCTGAAAACATCGCATCCGAACACGACATAGCTGATGTGCGAGTCTCATCGTAGTTGCTGCTAACAAGTGTACACCCTGGCTCTCGATTAACGTCGACACGGCGCGACGCTGTAGCAATCCACCCCACATATAGAGCCCTACGTCCCCTGTTTTAGTGTTATTTTCAGATTAATCAAGCGCGAATCGTCGCCGTCGCTTATGAATTGTCATTGTTCCGGCTTACAAGCGAGACTTCGGGCCTGTTTTATTTATTTTTTTTATTTTTCTCGAAAATAACTCTCCGGCCATAAGTACAACGAGCTTTGATCTAACGCCGTGAGAGTCAAGGCGGGTTTACAAGGCTGCAGTGGGTGTATGCCAGAGGCTCTTGACGGTGCGCGTAAGTATCGATATTTCAAGCCGGTCTTTGACAGCGTTTTCGCTGTACAGATACGGGTACAGGCCGATTTCGATGGCTTCGACGAGAGGTTTATTGGGAGAGTTTCAGAATTGAAAGTTAAAACGCGAGAGATAGCTCGGAACTTTTTTTTCGACCGGGAGAGTTATTTTGGTATGCAGGTGACTTTGGTTGATGGACTGGGCTTCCGGGAAGTTTATTAATTGGCCGGTGGTCAAATTAGATGTAGCTGTGGAGTGTTAGCGGGAAGCTTTCAATCGACTGGTTTTAGTGAATTTGCAGTACCTTTTTTCGAAAACACTATGTAGAAATGCTTTAATTTATAAAATACTGAGTTCTCTTTTTTACCCTCTCATTACGCGCTTCTACAAAATTTTAAAAGTGGATAGCGAGTAACCAAAACGAAAAATATTTCCGGCGAAATCAAAGTGCATGCATAGACTTTCATCAAAAGCTGAAGCCGAATAAAAAGAAGCTTTAATCATGCACGTACATCGATCGACTCGCGAAACTACAGAGCCACTCGCGCAGCCATTCGTTATCTTTATTCTCATATCGTTTTGGCGTTTTCGCCTCCCGCGTGTGTTTACCCGCGTCCTTGTTTCGCCGCAGAGCTGTAAATCAGACATCTCGCCGTTCAGACTCTCTCTCTCTCTCTCTCTCTCTCTCTCTCTCTCTCTCGGATACACCCTCACCTACAAGCGCTGGAAAGAGAGAGAGAGAGAGAGAGAGAGAGAGAGAGAGAGAGAGAGAGAGGGAGAGGGAGAGATATAGCTGTTCGACGGCTGCTCGTTTTTGTTTTCCTTTATTTGCGCCGTGTTTTCGTCGAGACCAAAAAATAAAATCGCCATTCGCCGCGGCTCCACTGGACGGAGAGGAAAAAAAGGGGAAATTCAATTATTCAGGTCAACAGAACACGGCCTGCTGCGGATGTGCTTCGGATGAAAATGAAGCGGATCGCGCCAAGAAGTTTCAAGAATGATTTAGTGGCGTATCGAGTTTATACGCTACGAATCGGTGTTGTTTGGAAGTTGGAGCGATCGGACGACGATTACGATTACAGTTGGGATGTATTTTCTGAATTATTTCGTGGATCGTGTGCGGGGTTAGAAATAAAGTGCGAACAACGTGGCTGGTTTTTTTTATCATAACTTTTTATTCATTTACATAGGATACCATCTTATAAATTTATCAGGTAGCTAACAGAGTTATATTTCAAATGTGCTGTGAAAATGCCAACTGACGATAAATAGTGTTCGTTAATTGCTGCCTCGTCTGCGTTTCGTTAAAATTACGTTCGTGGGAAGTTTATTATCGTATCGTTTGTTGCTGCTGCTGCTTTTTGTTTTTGACATTTTTTTATCAATTACCTTTCGTATCAAATCGTATATGTATATAAACGCAAGCATATGGTCAACAGTACAACTCCGCGAAACAAGTGGTATAGTATAGAGTATACATCATATGCGTAAACAGCAGTCGTGAGAACATTTTTTTTTTCTTTTCAATATTAAATCACAACTTCTTCATTCTTATTAAACAGGAGAAGCTCGAGCTTGGGAACATAACACACACCCCAAACCTCGAGATCTCGCTCAGTCCGCACGTATAACCCTCCCCCCGAGAACAGAGAAACGTAGAAAGCCGAAACCGAAAAATTCCAAGCACCCCAAAACCGAAAGTACCGTTTTGTATATATATATATA